>OY978530.1:15263719-15425415 GCA_963854835.1 Megamerina dolium | reverse complement strand
ATAACGGGTTCATACTTTTTATCAGAGTAAACCATACAACATGGAGTCGCACATCACTCTCTTTTTGACATTGGACATTGGAAATGGAAAATATACAACCAAGTGATCGTCAACATACTGCTCATCATCCAACAGAGACTCAATTCGCATCAATCTATGCAAGAGAAGTGAATGGAACATACGTTGCTAAATACCAGGTGTACAAGCATAAATCCGCTGTTTTTTGGTAAAAAGAAAACACATTTTTTTTCATAGAACTTTCCCCATGGCTCGTAAACGTATGGAATGGCTTCTTGAGTAACACCTAACTGTTAGACAAGCAGTTTTTGCGATTGGGTGTCGCGCTCATCCTACAAATCATGGTCCTCAACTTTTCTGGGTCTATTTTCACGCTTCGTGTCACTCAAGTCAAAATGGCCTTCTTTGAACCGACGAAACCAGTCTCTGAAAGTTGTGTCCGATAGCGCACTGTCTCCACAAGCATTCGATGCGACTCAGCAGCAGATTTCTTCAAATGTAGAGCTTCCCGCATATGCTCTTTTTCTGGCACGAAACTAGACATGATTATACGAGGAAAAATGTATGTTGTTGTATGAAATCACTGATGATGTTTACTAATTGATGTAAACAGGTGTCGAACTCGGATTTCGACATGATCCAGAACTAAAACGACAATATATAGATATAATTAACAATTATGAATTTTTAAGACATATGGAGTTGGTACCACCGGAAGAAATTTCTACACAGAAATCGCGATGCTTCTACTTGTCGCACCACGCAGTCTTCAAACCCGATAGCTTGACTATCAAATGTCGTGTAGCATTCGATGGGTCTTGTAGAGATGGATCGGGAGTCTCCCTAAATAATCGTTTACCATGGTTCCTCCATTCAACGAGACTTGTTTGGAGTGTCACTTCGCTTTCGTCAGCATCGCTATGTTTTTGCAGCCGATGTTTCGTAGCATAAAAGTGCCATATGTTCAGACAAATTTCAGCGTATTGTTTGAGAAAAGATGAAAGTTTACCTATAGAATATTATTGTCTACTAACTGTTAGCTATGGGCTTGCTCCGTCGCCGCTTTTAGCTGTTCGTGTTCTAGGTAGGTAGGTAGAATGCTGCGACCCTGGTCGCTCAAGTAGCAAACAAGATGCCCGTTTTGAGCCATAAATCTCGCTAAGACCTACTGAATGTTGAAGGATATGTTACAACCAGCCGGAGTTGTTTATGAATTGAAGGATAAGACGGTAAGCATTTGCACAAGAAATGCTCTACCGTCTCCTTAGCGGTTATATCGTTGCAGCTTCTGCAGTGGTCGTTGTGCGGAATACCCATTTTCTCTGCATGTGTACCAATGGCCCAGTGGCCTGTGCATACTGCTCTTAGTTTGTGTATGACGGCCCTAGGTCTACTCAGAAGGCTCCTTGTCCTCTTCTCGTTGTAGTCTGGCCAGGTAGATTTGAATTGCGCAGGTTATGGTGCTTGTCCATTTCCGTTGCTCTATGTTTAGGTAGTATTTTTGAATGATCCTCTTGGCTTCGGCTAGGGGAACAACTACATCGGCGTTGGTTGTTCGTTCATTGTCTGCAGATGAGCCCCTAAGGGCTAGCTCATCAGCATTCTCGTTGCCTGCGATTCCCTTGTGTCCTGGAACCCAGATAACTGATACTTCGAGGTTGGTAGTTATTGAGGTTATTATTTGTTTACATTCTTCGATCAGCTTTGAGCTAACAGTTGGTGCGGCTAGTGCTTTTATAGCTGCCTGGCTGTCGGAGAGAATTGTTACCTTTCCATTTATGTTCCTCTGCTGAAGCAATTCGCATGCTTGTAGAATTGCGTATACCTCCGCCTGGAAACCACTGCAGTAAGAAGGGAGTTTCACGGACGTTGATGTTTCTAAGGACTCCGAGTAGATTCCTGCTCCAATTCCATAATCCGTTTCGGAAAATTCAGTGAAAATTTGTGTAACCGTACCGGTCAGGATCACACCTTTCTTCCACTCATTTCTACTTGGAAAAACATCCTTGATGCCACTCTCAAAAGACAGCTTGCGAGGGCAAAAGTCCGTCCTGTTATCGACTATATCTGTAGGTACATTTCTAAGGATACTACTGTGTCCTTGTTGAGTACACTTCCAACATCCAGATTCTCTGAGTCTGAGTGCCGTTTGCGATGCAGTACATAGTATATATAACTCAATTGGGAGGAGGTTCAAAATAGTATCCAAGGCCGCTGCAGGGCAGGAGAGACATGCCCCAGTGTCACCAACGCACGCAGTGCGCTGAACTTTCCGTAGTTTATTGGTGTATAGTTCTTCCGAAAAGCTTCCCACCAAACTACAGAGCCATAGGTCAAAACCGGTCTCACTACCGCTTGGTACTTCCAGAGTACCATGTTTGGCCTTAGACCCCATTTCTTACCAAACATCGATTTGCAAGCATCCATTTGCGTTAAGTTCCACAAGGATATCATTTATAATTATTAGCCAGAGCAGGGGGGACAGCACGCCTCCCTGCGGTGTGCCTCAACGTACCCGCTTGCTACGTTTCGCACCCCCTAGCTCAGCTGTTATTTCGCGGTTAAGAAGTAGGGATGAGATCCAATTCCTAATTGGTTCTGCTTTTTCTGCACTGGCAAGGGCGGATCTAATCGAATCTGCCTTGACGTTATTGAACGCTCCCTCTACGTCAACTAACGCCGCCAGAGTAAATTGTTTATACAGAAGGGACCTCTCCACTGTGTGTACCACCTCATGTAGCGCAGTTTCTGTAGAACTCCCCCTCAAGTACGCGTGCTGCACTGTAGAGAGAGATTGCTCATCTAAAAGCTCCCATATATATAAGTATAAGATTCTTTCTAGAGTAGATACGAAGGACCTAAGGCTTATTGGCCTGAAGTCCTTGGCCAATTCATGTCCTCTTCTACCCGATTTGGGAATGAAAATCACCCTTGTTCTCCTCCATCTAGTCGACATATGGTTGTAGCGAATACAAGCACGGAAGATCTCCTTTAGCTCCTTGACCAAAGATTTTTGAGTCTTCTGCGTCATTATAGGGAGAATACTGTCTACCTCCGGAGATTTAAACGGTGAGAAACTATTAATTGCCCAACCTATTTTCTCCTCGGTCGTAATTTTATCCAGCAGCGCCACCGATACTTCCTGCTGTACCGATTCACTTCCTTGCGTTGCCTCTTCAGGACTGTCTGGAAATTGGGTATCTATGAGGATATCTAAAGTTTCGGCAGCCGATTCCGCGCAATTGCCATCGGCGCGCTTTATAAAGGTTTTGTTTGAGTGATCTTGCCGAGGTTTTTGCCAAGTCTTGCTGAGTCCTTAATGGCCTCTATCGACTCGACGAATCTTCCTACAGGAAGATTCGCTTCGAAACTATCCAGTTCCGAATTACAAGTCGGGAGAATTTGTTGCAAGTGTTGCAATGTCAAGCACTTTTTCCCACCCCCCAACAGGGGTAGGCGAATCACCCCTGTTGCAAATGTTGAGATCGTAGGATATCATAAAATCAAAAAGAGACTCACCTCGCTCATTTGTTTCGCTGCTTCCCCACATCGCATGTCTGGTGTTGGCGTCGCAGCCCAATAGAGCATCCTCCTTGCTGGTTGTGGTGTTGCTGATGAGTCGTTGGATGGTCATGCGCCAAGTACACAGAAGCGATCGTGAGACTACGACCGCTTTGCGACTCAATTTTGAACACTACGACATCGTAAGAATTGAAATTAGGTAGAAGGAAAGCATTAATTGTATTCCTTACCAGGATAAAACCCCTCGGCTTACCTGCCCCATGCGTATAAAATATGTTGTAGTCCCTGGTGTGCAGGCCATATCCAGGGTTCCTGTATAAGACAGTTGTCAATGTCCTGCTCTCTGAGAAGGATTATGAGGTTGTTCGAGGCTGCTTTGGGATGCTGCAAGTTATTCTGCGCCACCCTAAGCATCTCCTTCTGTGCTGGTTTGTGGCGCACTTCCAGTTTGCACAGCTGGTGACGAGGCACCTTCCCTGGCCGGCTCGGCCAGCTTGAGCCCCCTAGGAGCTTGTTAGCGTCATCAACCTCTTCCAGATTATCATCCGGAGCCACCGAGGCTGGAGCACCTTCATTTTAGCCTCACCGATGCCAAACCGAAGTTTGTTCTCTCTCTGCTTGAGTGCCCCCAGGGACTCATTGCAGATAAGCAGTAAGACTGGCTGGCTATTACGCTGCTGCTCTTCGATCTTAATGACCGACCAGTCATCCATCGGGAAACCTGGGTTCTGCAGCGTCAAACTTTGGATTAACTTCGATTCATCCAATTTCAGTTGCATTTTGAGCAACCAAATACGCACCCGGAGCTCGTGGGAATCTTCGCTGCCCGGACGATCTTCACCGAAAGACCATCCCATGCGTTACTAATCTTAGTCATGCTTGAAATAACGCGTGATGTTATTATGAGGACGGAAGTAGAGGAATTCTGCAACCGAACAAATAATTAACACACGATTTGAGGGACGAAAAGGGACCCATATAAGTGGTCTGATTCGGCTAATCCCTAAATATATATATATATATATATATATATATATATATATATATATATATATATATATTATATATATATATACATATATATATATATATATATATATATATATATATATATATATATATATATATATATATATATATATATATATATATATATATATATATATATATATATATATATATATATATATATTTAGGGATTAGCCGAATCAGACCACTTATATGGGTCCCTTTTCGTCCCTTAAATCGTGTGTTAATTATTTGTTCGGTTGCAGAATTCCTCTACTTCCGTCCTCATAATAACATCACGCGTTATTTCAAGCATGACTAAGATTAGTAACGCATGGGATGGTCTTTCGGTGAAGATCGTCCGGGCAGCGAAGATTCCCACGAGCTCCGGGTGCGTATTTGGTTGCTCAAAATGCAACTGAAATTGGATGAATCGAAGTTAATCCAAAGTTTGACGCTGCAGAACCCAGGTTTCCCGATGGATGACTGGTCGGTCATTAAGATCGAAGAGCAGCAGCGTAATAGCCAGCCAGTCTTACTGCTTATCTGCAATGAGTCCCTGGGGGCACTCAAGCAGAGAGAGAACAAACTTCGGTTTGGCATCGGTGAGGCTAAAATGAAGGTGCTCCAGCCTCGGTGGCTCCGGATGATAATCTGGAAGAGGTTGATGACGCTAACAAGCTCCTAGGGGGCTCAAGCTGGCCGAGCCGGCCAGGGAAGGTGCCTCGTCACCAGCTGTGCAAACTGGAAGTGCGCCACAAACCAGCACAGAAGGAGATGCTTAGGGTGGCGCAGAATAACTTGCAGCATCCCAAAGCAGCCTCGAACAACCTCATAATCCTTCTCAGAGAGCAGGACATTGACAACTGTCTTATACAGGAACCCTGGATATGGCCTGCACACCAGGGACTACAACATATTTTATACGCATGGGGCAGGTAAGCCGAGGGGTTTTATCCTGGTAAGGAATACAATTAATGCTTTCCTTCTACCTAATTTCAATTCTTACGATGTCGTAGTGTTCAAAATTGAGTCGCAAAGCGGTCGTAGTCTCACGATCGCTTCTGTGTACTTGGCGCATGACCATCCAACGACTCATCAGCAACACCACAACCAGCAAGGAGGATGCTCTATTGGGCTGCGACGCCAACACCAGACATGCGATGTGGGGAAGCAGCGAAACAAATGAGCGAGGTGAGTCTCTTTTTGATTTTATGATATCCTACGATCTCAACATTTGCAACAGGGGTGATTCGCCTACCCCTGTTGGGGGGTGGGAAAAAGTGCTTGACATTGCAACACTTGCAACAAATTCTCCCGACTTGTAATTCGGAACTGGATAGTTTCGAAGCGAATCTTCCTGTAGGAAGATTCGTCGAGTCGATAGAGGCCATTAAGGACTCAGCAAGACTTGGCAAAAACCTCGGCAAGATCACTCAAACAAAACCTTTATAAAGCGCGCCGATGGCAATTGCGCGGAATCGGCTGCCGAAACTTTAGATATCCTCATAGATACCCAATTTCCAGACAGTCCTGAAGAGGCAACGCAAGGAAGTGAATCGGTACAGCAGGAAGTATCGGTGGCGCTGCTGGATAAAATTACGACCGAGGAGAAAATAGGTTGGGCAATTAATAGTTTCTCACCGTTTAAATCTCCGGAGGTAGACAGTATTCTCCCTATAATGACGCAGAAGACTCAAAAATCTTTGGTCAAGGAGCTAAAGGAGATCTTCCGTGCTTGTATTCGCTACAACCATATGTCGACTAGATGGAGGAGAACAAGGGTGATTTTCATTCCCAAATCGGGTAGAAGAGGACATGAATTGGCCAAGGACTTCAGGCCAATAAGCCTTAGGTCCTTCGTATCTACTCTAGAAAGAATCTTATACTTATATATATGGGAGCTTTTAGATGAGCAATCTCTCTCTACAGTGCAGCACGCGTACTTGAGGGGGAGTTCTACAGAAACTGCGCTACATGAGGTGGTACACACAGTGGAGAGGTCCCTTCTGTATAAACAATTTACTCTGGCGGCGTTAGTTGACGTAGAGGGAGCGTTCAATAACGTCAAGGCAGATTCGATTAGATCCGCCCTTGCCAGTGCAGAAAAAGCAGAACCAATTAGGAATTGGATCTCATCCCTACTTCTTAACCGCGAAATAACAGCTGAGCTAGGGGGTGCGAAACGTAGCAAGCGGGTACGTTGAGGCACACCGCAGGGAGGCGTGCTGTCCCCCCTGCTCTGGCTAATAATTATAAATGATATCCTTGTGGAACTTAACGCAAATGGATGCTTGCAAATCGATGTTTGGTAAGAAATGGGGTCTAAGGCCAAACATGGTACTCTGGAAGTACCAAGCGGTAGTGAGACCGGTTTTGACCTATGGCTCTGTAGTTTGGTGGGAAGCTTTTCGGAAGAACTATACACCAATAAACTACGGAAAGTTCAGCGCACTGCGTGCGTTGGTGACACTGGGGCATGTCTCTCCTGCCCTGCAGCGGCCTTGGATACTATTTTGAACCTCCTCCCAATTGAGTTATATATACTATGTACTGCATCGCAAACGGCACTCAGACTCAGAGAATCTGGATGTTGGAAGTGTACTCAACAAGGACACAGTAGTATCCTTAGAAATGTACCTACAGATATAGTCGATAACAGGACGGACTTTTGCCCTCGCAAGCTGTCTTTTGAGAGTGGCATCAAGGATGTTTTTCCAAGTAGAAATGAGTGGAAGAAAGGTGTGATCCTGACCGGTACGGTTACACAAATTTTCACTGAATTTTCCGAAACGGATTATGGAATTGGAGCAGGAATCTACTCGGAGTCCTTAGAAACATCAACGTCCGTGAAACTCCCTTCTTACTGCAGTGGTTTCCAGGCGGAGGTATACGCAATTCTACAAGCATGCGAATTGCTTCAGCAGAGGAACATAAATGGAAAGGTAACAATTCTCTCCGACAGCCAGGCAGCTATAAAAGCACTAGCCGCACCAACTGTTAGCTCAAAGCTGATCGAAGAATGTAAACAAATAATAACCTCAATAACTACCAACCTCGAAGTATCAGTTATCTGGGTTCCAGGACACAAGGGAATCGCAGGCAACGAGAATGCTGATGAGCTAGCCCTTAGGGGCTCATCTGCAGACAATGAACGAACAACCAACGCCGATGTAGTTGTTCCCCTAGCCGAAGCCAAGAGGATCATTCAAAAATACTACCTAAACATAGAGCAACGGAAATGGACAAGCACCATAACCTGCGCAATTTCAAAATCTACCTGGCCAGACTACAACGAGAAGAGGACAAGGAGCCTTCTGAGTAGACCTAGGGCCGTCATACACAAACTAAGAGCAGTATGCACAGGCCACTGGGCCATTGGTACACATGCAGAGAAAATGGGTATTCCGCACAACGACCACTGCAGAAGCTGCAACGATATAACCGCTAAGGAGACGGTAGAGCATTTCTTGTGCAAATGCTTACCGTCTTATCCTTCAATTCATAAACAACTCCGGCTGGTTGTAACATATCCTTCAACATTCAGTAGGTCTTAGCGAGATTTATGGCTCAAAACGGCATCTTGTTTGCTACTTGAGCGACCAGGGTCGCAGCCATTCTACCTACCTACCTAGAACACGAACAGCTAAAAGCGGCGACGGAGCAAGCCCATAGCTAACAGTTAGTAGACAATAATATTCTATAGGTAAACTTTCATCTTTTCTCAAACAATACGCTGAAAATTTGTCTGAACATATGGCACTTTTATGCTACGAAACATCGGCTGCAAAAACATAGCGATGCTGACGAAAGCGAAGTGACACTCCAAACAAGTCTCGTTGAATGGGAGGAACCATGGTAAACGATTATTTAGGGAGACTCCCGATCCATCTCTACAAGACCCATCGAATGCTACACGACATTTGATAGTCAAGCTATCGGGTTTGAAGACTGCGTGGTGCGACAAGTAGAAGCATCGCGATTTCTGTGTAGAAATTTCTTCCGGTGGTACCAACTCCATATGTCTTAAAAATTCATAATTGTTAATTATATCTATATATTGTCGTTTTAGTTCTGGATCATGTCGAAATCCGAGTTCGACACCTGTTTACATCAATTAGTAAACATCATCAGTGATTTCATACAACAACATACATTTTTCCTCGTATAATCATGTCTAGTTTCGTGCCAGAAAAAGAGCATATGCGGGAAGCTCTACATTTGAAGAAATCTGCTGCTGAGTCGCATCGAATGCTTGTGGAGACAGTGCGCTATCGGACACAACTTTCAGAGACTGGTTTCGTCGGTTCAAAGAAGGCCATTTTGACTTGAGTGACACGAAGCGTGAAAATAGACCCAGAAAAGTTGAGGACCATGATTTGTAGGAACTTTTGGATGAGCGCGACACCCAATCGCAAAAACTGCTTGTCTAACAGTTAGGTGTTACTCAAGAAGCCATTCCATACGTTTACGAGCCATGGGGAAAGTTCTATGAAAAAAAAATGTGTTTTCTTTTTACCAAAAAACAGCGGATTTATGCTTGTACACCTGGTATTTAGCAACGTATGTTCCATTCACTTCTCTTGCATAGATTGATGCGAATTGAGTCTCTGTTGGATGATGAGCAGTATGTTGACGATCACTTGGTTGTATATTTTCCATTTCCAATGTCCAATGTCAAAAAGAGAGTGATGTGCGACTCCATGTTGTATGGTTTACTCTGATAAAAAGTATGAACCCGTTATGAACTATCCAAAAAAACTGCAAGAGTTAAAGTGAGTGTAGATAATATGAGCGCGTCTATTCCAATCTGCTTGCTGGAATTCCAAGACAGCAATGTTAGACGAGCAAGACCACGTGAAACACCTGCATTGCAAGAGGAAAGACCTAAAACTGGAATCCAAGTACGCTGAATGAAAGGTTCAGTGACCAATGAGACTGAGTATCCAGCCTGTATCCAGTAGTATTCGAGGCTGAATGGTATTTCCATAGTTCTCCATCACATGAACCAGAGCTGTCGGCAGCAATGCCTACGGAACATGAGCCGAAGTTATGGTAGAATGATTGTTGATAACAGGTGTGTTTACAGAAGACGCTTTTTTGCTACATGAGATGATGACGTCAACTGTTCTAACGGAGTTATTGTATCTTAAGATGGTGTAGACGACTGATCAATGTGCACTAAACAGTGGTGTTTTGCGTTACAAATTCAGCAACGAAATGATTATAGGCATTTACTAGCATCATGAGCGCGACTTAAACAGTTAAAGCATAAGCTATTTGCTTTTACGAACTTCCTTCGTTCACTTGCATTAACTTCTTTGAACTTTTGACAATGCACGATCAAATGTAATTCTTGATCATTCACACACCTGGCATTACTCGATTGTGGGTCTAACTTCACAAAATTAGGTACCACTGCACAGCGATTATTTATCATGCGCGAGATAGTTTGACATGATTCAAGGACACACATCGATTACACAGAAATTTCAAAAAGTCGTGAAATTGATAGTAAGTTTTGGTATCTGTTATCTCAGACCATGCCTTCTTTGTTTTATTTACTTTATTCATCAATGTATGTATAAGTCATGGGTCTCGATCGTTTGCCTCAAGTGCCTTCAGTTCACTAATAATCTCATCAACACTATCACTAATTTTACGAAGTCGACTCAGGTGTAAAAAGTGATATGAAGGTGCCCGACGTGAACGACTGTATAAAAGATCGAATGATCAACGTTTATTTACTGTACTGTTGTTCACATGCTTCATTGCAATTGCTAACTCCTAGGGATATATGCTATACTACATATAACACCTCACCTTCCAAATATGCTGTTAAGTAATGGAACTTCTGTGTGCAACTTGCGTTTTTTAATCAACAACTTTAGCGAACACCGCATGAACCATAAAAATATTTGTCTTCATACTGCTCAATATCTTCAACGGGATCAACAAACTCTTGATTTTCTGAATAATCGTATAATTTTTAGACAAGTCAACAAAATCACGATCATTTTCAATTTTCTTCTAACTTCTGCAACCGATTCGATAAAAGCTCAACCGAGATATACTGGTCAAGATCTCATGTAACTTCGTATGCATGCACGCGTTATACAAACTTTTGCCCAACCAAGTTTTTTATTAATTTTATTATAAATTTTCGAAAATAAACCGCACAAATTTATATATATGTATATATATATATATATATATATATATATATATATATATATATATATATATATATAATATATATATATATATATATATATATATATATATATGTATGTAAATATATATATATATATGTATATATATATATATATATATATATATATATATATATATATATATATATATATATATCATTGTATCAGCGCCATCGGGTTACGCTAGATGGCGTTAGAAAGACAGAATTTCATGCTAAAGAAATTTTTCAGGCAGTTTTGTGATTGCTTGACTCAGTATTGTTTGAGCACGCGTCAAAGATGGACACTAATAAAGAGAAAATACGCCATATTTTACAGTTTTTCTTCGATAAAAGCGAAAGCGCAAGCCAAACCACTGAAAATGTGAATAGTGTTCATGGTCCTGATACTGTAACAGCCAATCACGTGCAATTTTGGTTTCGTCGATTCCGTTCCGGTAATTTTGATGTCAAAGATGCAAGGCCAATTGTTGGAAATATCGATAAAAGAATGGAAATCGTCGAGTCTGACTGTCATGTAAGCACTGTTTCTATTGCCCAGGAGCTAAACATTGCACAAAAAACCGTTTGGAACCATTTAAATAAGGCTGGATACAAAATGAAGCTCGATGTATAGGTGCCACACGAGTTAACGCAAAAAAACCTCATGGACCGAATTTCCATCTGCGAATCGCGGCTGAATCGCAACAAATTCGATCCATTTCTGAAGCGGATGGTTACTGGTGATAAAAAGTGGGAATTATAAGAGAGGAATTATGTTTCATCAGGACAACGCCAGGCCGCACACATCGATAGTGAGTCGCCACAAACTCCGGGAGCTTAGTTGGGAGGTTCTTATGCATCCACCTTATAGTCCGAACCTGGCACCAAGTTATTACTACCTGTTCCTGTCTACGGCGAATGATTTTGCTGGTGAAAAATTCGCCTCAAAAGAAGCTTGTGAAAATCGACTGTCCCAGTTTTTTGACAATAGGGACGAGGGTTTCTATGAGAGTGGCATTATGAAATTGGCACAATGGCAACAAGTTATCGAACAAAGCGGTGCATGTTTGACCTAAATCGGATCATTCTAACTATGCTAAATAAAACCTTCAATTTAATGCAAAAATAATGCGTTTCTTTTTACTAGAAAAAGGATTTCTAGCGATTTATGATTGAAATGAATCAATTGCAGCAACAAGCAATGAACCTATAGAAGTTAGGTTAGGTTATGTGGCTGCCCTTTCTCTGAGAGGACACACTTAGACCAAAAAGGCCCATTATGATACCACTGAGCTTCTCTTCCAATACTGTTGTGCGTGTTAAATTTGGACAACATTAAAAGGGACATACTTATATTAGCCGGTTCCGAAGGGCAGAACTCTTGTGACATCACTTTAGTGTTGTGTCCTTCTTTCGTAGCACCCTAATCTCTGTCTAGAAATCTTATAGTTTAGGACTTACTTCAATTATTATTTAATTTAATAACAGTCTGTCTTTATTTAGTTGATTCGTTTTCCTTTTACCATATGGTTTTTATTTAACAATATGTCATTTTCTTAAACAAAGTTGTTTTCTTTAAATGTTTCCTCTTCACAATTTATATATATTCTTTTTCACAATTTGACCCTATCAAGGATGTTGTATCCTTCACAATGTGATTACTACCTTTACTTTCTTTCACATGTATACATACATTTACAGGACGCTAAATTCTTTACAATATAATTTCCACTTTCAATAGGATATTGAATCCTTTCACAATGTATTGTTAATACTATAAATGCACTAACTCGCTCTTCGAGTTATCTTACTTCACTAGATTTACTACTTGTCTGATTGCCCTCATTTCAGGCCTTGTCTTAGTTTATATAGCCTAAAATATATGTCATAATTTACAATATAACCCCATTTTAGTATAAAAGAATTTCTGAAGAAATGGCAATTTTTTAAGTAGGTTAATTTATTGCAATTTCTTCAGTAGGTTAATTCATTGCATTTGCTTCAGTAGGTCATATAACTTTTTTTTAGTAAGTCATCATTATTATTTGTAGTTAATACTACTTGTTGTAAATATTGTGCAATGCGTTCAATTTTACGTATTTTGTTTTTCTTTTTGGCTTTTATTTTCTTTTCACTGTGTATGATTGTTGAATTATTTCATAATCATATAGCGAGGTACGATGACCCGTTCTTTCTTTTATTATTGTTTATTTATTATTTTTCTTTGTTCTTTGTTTTTCATGGTTGTGAAATTGTTCTACAATTGTTCTTTATAAATTTACTACAACCCATTTTAACCAATGATAATTACATTATTCATTGTGTGTGGATTATCGTTAATTAATGGTTACAGTAAATACACCTAATAAAATAACAACGATAATAATAATATTACTATAACATTTGTAGAGAGTCAAAATGCATAAATAGATAAGCATTATTTTAACTCACAACATTAGCTTAGCTTTGTCACAGAGTTCTTTTAGAAGCTTTTTCATGGAAAGTGGTTACTGTCGGAAGAATTGCCAATTGCTTGCCGACAGGTGGGTACCGTTCGAAAGAAAAATCTTTTCGATATTAAATTTGTTATGCATCAGCCGTGGATTGAACCACGACCTACAGACACACTAACCACTGAGCAACGGCACCCACCCGTTTTGATTATTTATTGTTAATAAATAAAGAACACAACATCGCAGCAGAAACACAAAACACATCACCACCTGCATCACCAAGACACAATAGCAACAGCATTGCACAAACAAATATCCCCGCACTCACACACACCACGATCACCTGGGGGAAGCAATCATCGTTGGAACGAGTTCACCTGGCACCCCCTCCCTCACACAATTTTTTTTGGTCCTTTGAGCCGAATAGGCTCGCAACGATTGGTAAGCAAATATTGCCACCCAGGTACTTGTGTTGAGCATACTACATGTACGTATAGTTATTACGGACATGACAGTTATGATAGACATACAGACATACGTACATGTATTTGCTATCAAATCTCTCCTACATTTGCATACGTATGTAACCAGTAGTAGGTGCTGCGTTAAATGATAATATCTTTCCCATCTCCCCCATATACAATAAATAATCTCTCTACGAGAGTCTCGATACTTGTATGTTCGTGTCAAAAAGCTATTTTGTAAATATATGAATTACATCATATAAAAACAAAAAAGGTGCCTGGCACAACAACTACACGACCTCAGTTGCATCATAACACATATCTACCTATAAACCTCTCTACGAGAGTTAGTTGTTGCTTTCCCGAAAACAAGTAATAACATCAAACAACAATTGTTTGCACGGATTCCAAATAAATAAATAGCAATAACCAATTACAAGACCAACTTGCCTTTGGTCTCCCTTGTTGTTTGGTTTGTTTGCAAAAACACCAAAACCAATTGCATTCCCAATAATTATTTTAAATATAGCTGCTGCAATTTTGGCAACAACAAATTTATATATTTTTCAACTTAGAGGGCGGATTGATAAAGAAGCTACCTAAGTACGAAAAAGGCAGCACAAACACAAAAACTTTTTTTTTTTGAAATTGCGATCTGTCAAACGTCAGCTGTTAAAATTTCACCCAAAGTCATCGATTAGTTTATTTGTTGTAGTCGCTTGAAGTAACCAACTTTTGTGTTTCTTGAAAAATGGAAATAATCGAATTCCGTGCAGTGATTATACACTATTATTTGAAAGGTAAAACGGCGAAAGAGACAAAAGAAAAGCTCGATAAACATTACGGTTAGTCTGCTCCGTCAGATTACATGGTAAAATATTGGATTGCTGAATTTAAACGCGGCCGAATAAGCACTAAAACAATATCATCAACAGGAAGGCCAAAAGAGGTGGTTACTGAAGAAAATATCAAGAAAATCCTCTATATCGTTATGAATTATCGCCGAGTCAAGTTGCGTGAGATTGTTGAAATGGTAAACATCTCATATGAACGTTTGATCAACATTTTGCATGAACATTTGTATATGAAAAAGCTATCGGCAAGATGGGTGCCGCGTTTGCTCAGTGTCGAACAAAAACGAGTTCGAGAGACCACTTCACAGCGGTGTTTGGACATGATAAAGCGTAATCCTGTTGATTTTTGGCATCGATTAATAACTGTTGATGAAACGTGGATCCACCACTACACACCTGAAACCAAAAGTCAATCGAAACAATAGGCGGAAGCTGGTGGAAGTGGTCCGAAGAAGGTGAAGGCAGTGAAATCGGCTGGCAAGGTTATGGCCACTATATTTTGGGATGTACTTGGAATATTACTTATCGATTATCTTGAAAAAGGATCACAATCATAGAAAAAACGACCACATTTAAAGAAGAAAAAAGTGCCGGTTCACACATCATTAGATTTTTTTTTTTTTTTTTTTTTTTTTATGTGGCACTTAAAGCCCCAAAGGGCTCATTGGCCGAGCTTCTCTTCCATTACTGTTGTGCGTCTTAAATTTGGACAGTATTAGAAGGGACCTACTTATTTTAGCCGGTTCCGAACGGCAGAACACTTGTGACATCACTTTTTCTGAGCTTTGTCACAGAGTTCTTTAAGAAGCTTTTTCATGGCAAGTCGTTACTGTCGGAAGAATTGCCAATTGCTTGCCGACAGGTGGGTACCATTCGAAAGAAAAATCTTATCGATATTAAATTTGTTACGCATCAGCCGGGGATTGAACCACGACCTACAGATCAGAAGGCGAACACACTAACCACTGAGCTACGGCACCCACAGCATTAGATACGATGCTAAAATTACTTGAAATACACTTCGAATTGGTTGATTATCCAACTTATAACCCAGATTTAGCTCCTAGTGACTTTTTCCTGTTTCCAAACTTGAAAAAATAGCTCGCAGGAAAAAGATTCAGCTCAAACGAAGAAGTGATTACCGAAACTAACGCGTATTTTGAGGGGTTCCCGAAATCGTATTATTCAGATGGTATAAAAAAGTTGGAATATCGTCTTACTAAGTGTGTCGAAGTAAAAAGGTTTTTGAAAAAAAAAATGTTTTTTTCCTACTTAGGTAGCTTCATTATCAATCCGCCCGTAGACATACTCATCACATTAAATCAGCATACTGTTGATTATATTCATACAATCACAACAACAAAATATGTTATATTATTATAAGTATAGCGGTACTATATATTGTTACTAAAAATTGTTCTCCCTACTTATGGTTTTGCTTATGTCTATTAGCAACAAAATATATTTGTACTGGCTTATACACAAGAAATAGAATTGTAACAACAATTGTATACTATTTTCTATTGAGAACACACCCAGTCACTCTCGACCCTAAGTTGCTACAGTGCGAACAAATATAATATTAGTTAATTCTTGGTAAGAGATAATATAGTACAAGTTCTGGAAAGTCCAATACAGTGATTCCCAAACTGTTATTCGGTCCCGCGGTTATTTTCCTATACATATTACATACGTGTATTTTTATATACAAATATCACATATCTCATAAGTTCGCATACTGGTTTCACTTAGCTTTACTATTTAAGACTACGTCTTTTGGATTACTTTCTTGCAGAACACAATTTAGGTAAGCAGAAATTCAGATTTGTCTTGATTTCTTTCCCGGTCTTATCTCCATTTCGAATTTTGTAATTCTGTAATTTTACGAGTTAACCTCATCATGTCAAATCTCAATCTGTTTAAATCTGAAAAAGCAATACCAGTCCCTGTGGAGTGATTGCAGAACAGCATATCACACTGTTATAACAGAGGAAGTCGCTGAAGGTGTCGATATTAGCCAAATTAAAGAGGTATATAGAGAATGTTACACCTCTTATGTCCGGTGCCTCTCTAAAATTAATGCTCATCTTCATGAACTGAACACTGAGATGGTATCTCCCGAAATTCCCGGTCCTCCCGATATAAACCTATCTCATCAATATTCGTTTCCAGCTATTCAGCTGCCTCCGTGCGACATATAATGTTTTTCGGGCGATTATGTTTCGTGGCCAAGCTTTCGAGATATGTTCACGGCCTTGTACATAAATAATCCCAGTCTAAGTCCCGTAGAAAAGTTGTACCATTTATTACAAAAAAATCGTGGCGAAGCACACAATATCATAAACCAACTCCGTTGACTAATTATGGCTTCTCGATAGCGTGGTACAATTTAGAAGAACGCTATGATAATAAGCGTATACTTATCAACACCCAATTGAACTTGCAACCGGTCGTGCAAGAAACCGGCCCACATTTGAAGCGCTTACAGCACACACTGAACGACTGCATCACGAATTTGAAGCTCCTGCAGATTGACACAAGTCATTGGGACGCTATTATTCTGTATTTGTGCTCCACAAAACTCCCGTATACCACATTATGTCTTTCGGAGCAGTCATTAAAAAACAAGCGAGAAATTCGGAAATGGTGTGATTTCGACGCCTTTCCTACAGATCGGTATGATATCGGCAATCCAGCCAACAACCAACTCGGCAACTCAGGCAACCATAGAATCAGCAACCCGGTCGATTCAAACCACCCAGTGAACAAATAGACCTCCGGTAGAGTCATAGGGAATTAGCATTTATCATGCCAGTGTCACCAATCACGGTTGTCCATTGTGCCGAAAGACACACCCTCTTCGCCATTGATCCATCATCGTGTCGACAAAGACACAATTCCCTACTTCATAGGCTAGAGAATGCTTCCAGAACTCGTTGTGAATCAACTCCCACTGAAACATCAGCTGAACGTGCCTGTCAGCGCACTTGCATTTCTCTGCTGCGAGGTGTTGCAATACAACTTTGGATACAGCTCCCATCACAACAATCCTCAATCCAATAAATACGACATCCGTAGAACGGTTTCATCGTTCCACAGCAGAATCAGTGTAATAGAAAGAGATCGCCATGTAATAGAAAAAGAGGATGATGGGATCGTTCGAGTTAAGGAATGTCGTGGGCAAGGATTGCCTCATATAGGACCAACTAAACTAATAACTATGTCTCTGTCCTAGCGTCCGTCAAAGCGGTTGCACCGCTCCATTAATTGACAGCTCGTGTGTTGCCACTACTAGCTTGATATTAAGAAAGTAAACTACAACGTATTCGTGTTAGTTTAATTCTGATTCTTTATTTCAAATATCGGCTCTATTTCTACGGAATAATTCTTTCCAGAATTTCCCATATTCCCATCTATTTCCATAAGGTGGCCTAGATCATTCAACACCTAGATTGCAGCAAAAATCAATGCTTAGATTTGGGTTAATTGGTCATACATACATAACACTTAAATGGCGTCACAAAAATTCATAATTTTGTAAATTATGTAAATTTCTATATCAATGCAAGTGATCGAAAATATCAGCATATCATGTTGCCTGTGCCTTTAAAGAAAAGCGAAATGTAAACAAAAGTAAAACAAAAGTAGATATGTATGTATGAATATGTATGTACATAATGATATACATATGTTGACAATGTGCAAGCATATTTGTATGTACGTAATGTATTGTTGTACAGTACAGTATAGTGCTATGCACAGTGGTATGCATATACGATGATATGGTACCTCTACATCAGTTTCTATAAACTTCCATATTCATCTTCTTACGCTCGATGTGATAAGCTTCAAACACAAATGTGTAGTCGAAAACAGGCTACAATTCCCAATAAATCCCTCCAAACAACTAAGAGTGTTATTTCGTTAAACACTACTGTTTCGAAGACATGCTGCCCGCTATGTAGAGGCATGCCCCCCTACGGCAACGCACAGAATTCTCCAAACTTACGGTTGAAGAGAGAATACTCTTTGTGCGTCATCAGAAAATTTGCATAAACTGCTTGGCAACTTCACATACTCTTACAAAGTGCCCTAGCTAGTTTCCATGCCGACTTAGTGGGAAGCAACATCATTCCCTGCTTCATAGAGCAAGGCATGACCCGAGAGCAAAGCGGAATGTTCACTGTTATAGAATGCTCCCCCCAGATTCAAAGGATCGATCTTACAGATTGCATACAAGACGAAGACAACTCCCGTCCAAAATGACTACAACACATAATCCGTTCTATACAACGATATTCAATAGAATGGTGAATTCAAATGATACCTTAGAGTAAGGTTGTTCAATCAACGAGAACATTTGTACTCGAATGCCAATGAATTCGATCATGCCTAAAACTGGCCTCCCGATGAGAATTATGGTTTGAAGCCACACCCGTATTATGTAGCAACGTTTTGTCAGAGTACGCGATTCTGACCGTCATACGCATTCCTCTCTCATGTTGTTCAGTTCACTGTAACTGCTTCAGTGAAACTATGCCCTGGTGTAGTTTACATGCGTATGAATAATCCCATATTTCACATTGTTTGCTGCATATTCATGAACCGAGTTTACGATTGAACTATCATGAACCCGAAACACTCTAAATCTAGCTGAGTTGAGAAATTGTCGGAAGCGCTACATGTTCTGACAATCCAGCAAATCTAATATCTCGAAGAAAAATATTTCTCTCCCGTAAATCTAGTCTACGACCAGCTCTTATATATTTATACTCTCAACAAATCCTTCTGGAAGGAAAAGTAGTTTATAAAGCGTCAATCCCGATATACTTCCCCCGAAAACTTACGGTTTAAATATAGATATAATTTATCATCATTCACATGGTTCTTGTAGAACTAATATGAGCATGTTCAATGCCGTTGACAATTCTTATCGAACTCAGTGGCATCTGCGTACATCCTTTTGCGGTTCGAAACGGAGTGACGTGTGGCATCTCTCCCCCATGACTTATAGTCAGTTTTATTTCAATAACCCATTAAAAACTATATGCTTGGAGCATGCAGTGAAGACCCCACCCATCATCAACCAATCGTGAGATACTTTTGTACTACTTGCAAGTGGGGCGGAATGTCTATGCCAGAGTAAGACGCGTGCACTGTTTGTTTTGCTTAATTGGAGCAGGTTGGCAAACCTCCATATGTAAATATGTGGCACTTAAAGCCCCAAAGGGCTCATTGGCCGAGCTTCTCTTCTATTACTGTTGTGCGTTTTAAATTTTGGACAGTATTAGAAAGGACCTACTTATTTTAGCCGGTTCCGAACAGCCGGTTCTTTTTAGAAGCTTTTTCATGGCAAGTTGTTACTGTCGGAAGAATTGCCAATTGCTTGCCGACAGGTGGATACCGTTCGAAAGAAAAATCTTTTCGATATTAAATTTGTTATGCATCAGCCGAGTAGTGAACCACGACCTACAGATCAGAACACACACACAGAACACACTAACCACTGAGCTACGGTACTTACTCCTCCCTTTTACTCATATAACATTTTCTCTTCTGATCGCCTGTTTTGATTACCTATTTATTCTTATTCTCGAAATATATAGACAGCCAGTGCGCGCAAAAATTTAAATCTCGCTTTATATAGTTAAAACGATAACGTAAAATAAATATTGTATATTTACAAAAAGAAAATAATCGCGTATAAAGAACACAACATCGCAGCAGCAGCTGCAACAGCAGAAACACAAAACACATCATCACCTATATCACCAAGACACAATAGCAACAGCTTTCACAAACAAATATCCCTGCACTCACACACACCACGATCACGTGGGGGAAGCAACCATCGTTGGAACGAGTTCACCTGGCACCCCATCCCTCACAGAATCAATGTGTATAGATATATATAAATATATATATACTTGTATATATATATATATATATATATATATATATATATATACAAGTATATATATATATATATATATATATATGTATATATGTATATATATATATATATATATATATATATGAATATATATATATATATATATATATATATATATATATATATATATCTCCGGTGATTCCATCAAGTGGTTACAAACATCCGACAGAAATGAATACATATACATATATATATATATACACACACACACACACACATATATATATATATATACATATATATATATATATACATATATATATATATATATACATATATATATATATATATACATATATACATATATATATATATATATATATATATGTATATATATATATATATATATACATATATATATATATATATATATATATATACATATATATATATACATATATGTATATATACATATAAACATATATATATATATATATATATATATATGTATATATATATGTATATGTATATATATATATATATATATATATATATATATATATGTATATATATATGTATATGTATATATATATATATATATATATATATATATATATATATATATGTATATATATATATATATATATATATATGTATATATATATATGTATATATATATATATATATATATATATATATGTATATATATATATATATATATATATATATATATATGTATATATATATGTATATGTATATATATATATATATGTATATATGTGGAGGTTTAAATCCCGGAGCCTCTTCTTGTCGTGATGGAAATGAGAATCTGGTTACGGATGTCCAGAGTGTACTGAGCCTATTGAGGGAACACTTCTCCACGTTACTGAATGGCGATGCTACGAACAATTCCGCCAGTGGAGGAGTTTGCCCGAAAACCCCAATTACAGATGATGGTGTTGATATTCCACCACCCAACTATGACGAGGTTCAAACGGCCATTTTAAGGCTGAAGAACAACAAAGCTGCAGGTGCCGATGGCCTGCCTGCCGAGTTGTTTAAGACCGGAGGCGATGAGCTCCTCACCCGCATGCACCAGCTCATAAGCAGAATATAAAATAAAATAAATAAATATGTGGCACTTAAAGCCCCAAAGGGCTCATTGGCCGAGCTTCTCTTCCATTACTGTTGTGTGTCTTAAATTTTGGACAGTATTAGAATGGACCTACTTATTTTAGCCGGTTCCGAACGGCAGAACACTTGTGACATCACTTTTTCTGAGCTTTGTCACAGAGTTCTTTTTAGAAGCTTTTTCATGGCAAGTTGTTACTGTCGGAAGAATTGCCAATTGCTTGTCGACAGGTGGGTACCGTTCGAAAGAAAAATCTTTTCGATATTAAATTTGTTATGCATCAGCCGGGTATTGAACCACGACCTACAGATCAGAAGGCGAACACACTAACCACTGAGCTACGGCACCACCAGCAGAATATGGTCGGATGAAAGCATGCCTGATGATTGGAGGCTCAGTGTTCTTTGTCCTGTACATAAAAAAGGAGACCCCACAATTTGAGCCAACTACCGTGGAATAAGTCTCCTGAGCATCGCATACAAGGTTCTATCGAGCGTACTGTGTGAAAGGTTGAAGCCTATGCTCAGCAACCTGATTGGACCGTATCAGTGTGGCTTCAGACCTGGTAAATCCACCATCGACCAGATTTTCACACTGCGCCAAATCCTGGAGAAGGCCCAAGAAAAACAGATCGACACACCACCTATTTGTTGATTTTAAAGCCGCTTTCGACAGTCCGGTAAGGGATTACCTATACGCAACAATGTCTGAGTTCGGTATTCCTGCAAAGCTCATTCGACTTTGTAGAATGACACTGCATAACTCCCGTTGTGCAGTGAAAATTGGGAAGGACCTCTCCGCACCGTTTAATACCGTACGGGGTTTCAGACAAGGTGATTCGTTATCGTGCGACTTCTTCAATCTTATTATGGAGAAAATAATACGAGCTGCTGATCTACGACATAATGGCACTATCTTCAACAAAAGTGTCATGCTGTTGGCGTATGCCGACGATATTGACATAATCGGCATGAACACGCGAGCAGTCAGTGCAGCATTCTCAGAATTGGAAAGAGAGTCGCGTCGGATGGGTCTAACGGTGAACGAGGGCAAGACGAAGTATCTAGAGTCAACAAACAAAGAGTCCCGGCATCTTGGACAGCACGTCACTGTTGACAACTACGCTTTTGAAGTAGTAAGGGACTTTGTCTATCTTGGAACCAGCATTAACAGCAGTAATGACGTCAGCTTGGAGATCATGCGTAGGATAACTCTTGCTAACAGGTGTTACTTTGGGCTGAGTAAGCAACTGAGAAGTCGAGCCCTCTCTCGAAGAACGAAAACTACACTCTACAAGTCTCTCATCATGCCTGTGCTAACATATGGCGCTGAATCCTGGACAATTTCCACCTCGGACGAGCGAATGCTTGGAGTTTTCGAGAGAAAAGTTCTACGCAGGATCTTTGGACCTATTTGCGTTGGTGGCGAGTACCGAATAAGGTACAACTATGAGCTGTACGAGCTGTATGCCGATATTGACATAGTAAAGCGCATCAAAATCCAGCGGCTGCGCTGGCTAGGTCATGTCGAGCGAATGGAAGAACACGCTCCAGCTAAGAAGGTGTTATATTCGGAACCCGCTGGAGGACGGCGCAGAAGAGGAAGACCAAACCTCCGGTGGAAAGACCAAGTACTGGAGAACCTGACGGCGCTTGGAATTTCTAACTGGCGCCAGCTGGCGAAGAACAGAGATGGCTGGCGAAGCATTTTATTTTCGGCCTAAATCGATATTCGGTTGTTATGGCCACATAAGTAAGTAAGTATATACATATATATGTATGTATATATATATGTATATTTATATATATGTATATTTATATATATATATATTTATATATTTGTATATTTATATATATGTATATTTATATATATATATATATATATATATATATATATATATATCTATCTATCTATATATATATATATATATATATATGTACATATATATATGTATATGTATTCATTTCGGTCAGATGTTTGTAACCACTTGAAGGAATCACCGGAGATATAGAAAAGTATATATATTCGTGATCAGTGTCGCTTTTCGATTTTCGATTTAACGATATCCGTCCTTCCGTCCGTCCGTCACCTGGCTGGTTCGCACGATAACTTGAGCAAATATTCAGCTATTGTGACGACATTTGGCATAAATAACCTATGATCCAAGAGTACGGAGGGGATAGATATTGGGCATGATCGGTCAATAGCCACGCCCACACCAAGCACTCAAAGCGGCTAACCTCGGAATTTTCAAAATTTTTAACTTGCTATAACTTGCTTAATATACCATTTGAGACAACAATATTTAGCACATAGCGTTACATCATACTGCTACATAGCCTTGCCAGAAATGGGCGAGCCACGTTTTTTTTATAGTAGCTCCCATACAAAGTGTCTGTAAATTGAAACAGCTGTAACTCCTGCAATCTTATGTCTAAAATAACCATAATTGACACTTAGATTAATATCGTAGTCGCAAATAATATGGCAAAAAATCAGCGTGCCACGTCCACTCCCTTATGTGGCTCCCACACAAAGTCGAGGAAATAAAAAAAATGTTTTATCGTCATAACTTACAACCTATTTAGCGTAGAACAACCTTATTTACGTTATCGATTAGCAATGTAAAAATAACTAGATTTGAATGGGCGAGCCACGCCCACTGTTTGTTTTAGCTCCTATCCAAAATGACTGAAATCTTTTCATTTGAAACAGTGTAACTTCTGCAAATTTTTGTCTAGAACAACTATAATTGACACTTATATTAATATCATTGTAAAAAATATGTTGGCATTAAGTCAGCACGTCACGCCCACTTCTTAATGGGGCTACCATACAAAGTTGCGAAAATTAAGAAAATGTAAACCTCTTTGTTACGAACTATTCAGTATGGGGCAACTAAATTTAAGGCGTGGATTAATATTGCAAAGATAGTTAGATTTACAAGAAAAAGGCGCGCCACGCCCACTTTTTATATAGCTTCCGTACAAAGCCTCGGAATTATGTTAAACATTAAAACACCCATATTTCAGGTGTAGTAAAGTATTAAAGGCAGAAACTGTTCCTCAAAAAATTGGTGAGCCACGAATGCTTCTTAATGTAACTCCTATATAAAGCAGTGGAAAAAAATATAATAAATTTAGAACCATATTTAAAGGCATACAATGGCCTTTTCAACGGTATTTAAAACATATTTTTAGAAAATGCATATATAATTTTAATATTTTTTTTAATTGATAAAAAAAGTAAATAAATATGTGGCACTTATATGCCCCGAAGCGCTCTTTGGTCGAGCATCTTTTCCATTACTGTTGTGCGTGTTAAATTTTGGACAGTGCAAGAAGGGACCTACTTTTTTAGCCGGTTCCGAAAGTCAGAACTCATGCGACATCACTTTTTCTGAGCTTTGTCACAGAGTTCTTGGCAAATTATTACTGCCGGAAGAATTCCCAATTGCTTGCCGACAGGTGTGTACCGTTAGAAAGAAAAATCTTTTCGATATTAAATTAGTTATGCTTCAGCCGGGTATTAAAACAACGACTAACCACTGAACTACGGCAGTAGCTTCATGAAATTTTTTCAATATGGATGGCTTTCGATGGAATTACCTGTATGTCTTCAAATGTAGCTTCGCGACTATCAGCATTTTCGCATAAAAGTCTTTCTTGATAGCACGCCGGCATCGCGATCATAAGTATTTTCACAATATTTACATTTATCACCAGAATTCTCCTTTGTCTCGCTATTTTTTTCGTGTACACTTAATTGCAGTAGACAAAATATGAAGATTTAAAAAAATATCAAAAATACATAAATATTTTTTTTAAATATGTTTAATACACCATTGGAAAGGATATTGTATGACCTTTAATATGGTGCTAAATTTTATATAGGTTAATTGGACTTATTTAAAAAAAAATCAATTCTTAAAAAAAAATTTCTTATTTATTAAAAGTATTAAGAGGACCTTTCTTTTGGAACCCAATTGTAAATAAAAATCTGCTCTTGTGTAGAATTGTCTCCATTTTAAGTTTCCATGTTGCGAATTCATCCCGTCATTCAGCCGGTCATCATCGCCATTTTAATTTTAGAAATGTTCTTATTCCTTTATACCTTTATTCTTCCTTTATCAATTTTGGAAACCAAACTCGCTAATGTCTATATTATACTCCTGTACTCTGGTTTCGGTCATGGCCCCACTACTTCTTGAAATAATAAGCCCAATAGTGTACAAAAGAAATATGTGATCGTTTGTTAGATGTTATAATCAGAGTAAAATATTTAAAATATTTAATATTCGATTCACAAACACAATCAGTCAATAACTGCAGTATTAAAGATAAAAAGTATATAATAAATATGTTGTAGTAGCGCTTGTAGAATAATATCTAGCATGCTACATATACAAGGTGCGACAATTATGTATTAAGACTCCAACCATATCTCAGCTACCAAGCGCGCCATCTATGTGTGAGCACATGCGTTTTGAAGCTTCAACCTTCCTCTGCTAACTGTGAAAATTTCATTGCACTTGGTTGACATTTAATGTTTATTGACATTCATTTTACAAAACACGGGTTGGTTTGATGTTGTAATTTTAACATGGAGCAAAGAGCGGTCATTAAATTCCACGCAAAAATTGGTAAAAGTGCATCAGAAACATTCGGAATGAAGCAGCAAGCGTATGGCGATGCTTGTTTATCAAGATCAAATGTTTTTATAAGCATAAACGGTTTGTGGATGGCAGAGAGTCGCTGGAAGATGAAATAAACGAAGGAAGGCCAATTTCAGTGCGGGCGCCGGAAGCGATCCAGAAAGTTCGTGATTTTATTACAGAAGACCGCAATGCTTCAGTAAAAATGATGGAAGAGGCCTTAAGCATCAACAGAGAAACTATCCGACTCATTCTTCACGAAGATTTGGGCAAAACAAAGGTCTGCGCGAGATTTGTTCCACACACATTGACCGAGGACCAAAAATTAATGAGAGTCAGTCATTCTAGAGACATGGTTGCAGCTGCAGGAAATGATCTAAACTTCCTGAAAACAATTGTTACGGGTGATGAAACATGGTGTTCCCAATACGATCCAGAAACCAAGCGTCAAAGTGCGGAATGGAAATCAAAAAACTCACCACAAGCCAAAAAAACACGAAGAGTTCCATCAAAAATCAAAACAATGCTCATCACATTCTTCGATAGCAAAGGAATTATACACAAAGAATTTGTTCCAACTGGTCAAACAGTTACTTCCGCATGTTACCTCGAAGTTTTGAAGCGTTTGATGACCAGAATCCGTCGTGTTCGACTGGAATACCGCTATCCAAAAACTTGGACTCTGTTGCACCGAGTCACACAGCACTCATTGTTCGTCAATTCTTGGCTCGGAATCAGGTCTCTGTGTTAAATCACCCACCGCATTCACCTGATTTGGCACCGTGCGACTTATTTTTGTTCCCAAAACTGAAATTGAAGTTGAAAGGATGCTTTTTGATGCCATTCAGACCATACAACGGGCTTCGACGAGAACACTGAGGCAATTCCGAAAAATGAGCTGGAACACGCGTTTGAATCACTATTAAACCGATGTAACAAGTATATTGAATCAGAAGGAGAATATTTCGAATAAATATACCGAAGAATTAGCAGATATCGTGTTTTAATTGTGTTTTCTAGAGGCAGTCTTAATACATAATTGTCGTACATTATACTGCATTTCGAAGAATTTCACAAATTTCTAAGTAACGTAGCGACGTCAGTGGTCATTTTTTGCATATTAACCGCTGTACCAATGCATTTTTTATGTCAAAGATGTGGGCCAGATGATCAGGCATACCAACTGAGGAACATGGAAAACTAACGGTATGAGTGGATACAAAAAAAAAGAACCTTACGAGGTTTCGTTAAAGCAAGAATCGAGACCCGTTTTTTTTTTTGCTGTGAGACACAAGTGTGTATACATCTAGAACCAGATACTTCACGGTACACATATTGGAGATTCATTTCTTTTGCCTATCAACAATTTGATTTGCAAAAGGTTTGGCACGCAGTAGCTACTTAACACTTCTTCGAAATTAAAGTAAATAGGAATAAATACAATATAAACTTATTAAATATGGAAAAAATCCAATAAATATAAATAATTACAAGAGACTAACGAGAACTCGAAAAATAAAATATATAAAATAAAATAAATAATATATGAAACCATAAACTTTAAGCTCTAGATCTAAAATATGTATATTAATAAAACAGAGGAGAAAATTATGGATCTCTCTAAATGAAATCGTTGAGTACTATATCATATATAAAAGGGGTATACTTACACATAGACATGCCTGAGACATGTTTGAGAAGATCAAGAATTGAATCGATGATCGTCAAAAACAAAACAAAAACAAAACAAAAACAAACAAAAATTCAAGATCAAGGACAGTGAAACACAAAATTTAGGCCAAGGTCACCTCTCAATGGAAAGCCTGAAAGCAAGTCATCTCTGTCGCACTTCATGTTAACATACATGCATAAGTTCAATGCACAGGACAATTGTGATATTACAACGAGCAGTAGTCAGTAGACACGTGGTGTTGCTGATGTAGTGTCGAATTTGTAAGATGTGAAAATTTAATTAAATACCAAAGAAACTAGTGAAAAGATAATAACGGAAATGGGTAAATTTACCTAAAGGTTAAAACGAGAAAAATAGAATAAAAAATACTATTTAAAGAAGTAAATTAGAATCTAAGATTAAAATTAATTGCAGTGAATAGAAATAAAATAGAGTTAAGTGTAAGTAATTAGTGAAATCTGCATTCTAAACAATAAAGAAAAGTTTAATTAGTAAATATTGTAGTAAAGAGGTGCAAACAAACCATCCTGTGCTACGTAAGTTGGTTTGCTCCTTTTTTTTAGAATATAGCGTTCACCCATTTGAAAGATCTTTCATCGTGGGAGCTACGCAACATCACACAGTAAGTCATCGCTTTTCAATTATATTATATATATGTTGGTATTTCCTTTTTGCATGCAGAAATATGTATATTAGGTGTAAGAAAGAGGATTATAGGTTAGCAGAAAACATGTTGTGATATATACACTGTTCCTAAAGTAAAAACATATTGATAAAGTATACAGTGTTTATATACCTGCATACAATTGTTGCTACATTTGGTTTGTATTCACACATGTAGCGAACTCATGAATATCTTTTGCACATATGCACTTATAAGAACAATGAAAATTTAAATACATGAATTTAGTTACCATATTTAATAATAGTGCGATAATTGTTAAAAAAAAATAAATAAATTCCATATCGTATATGATATTTAATAAATCGAAACGTAAATTTGTAAAAATGTTGGCTTAAGTAATTTTTTGTTTATTTTGACTTCGAGCACCTGGTCTTATTAGCAACCTGGCAATTAATTTCAGTCTAATATTATGGTCTGCTGAAATATAGCGTTTCAACCTCCTCCTTTGTGTTTGTTCTTTACATTTTGCACGCAAATAAAATGCTTACCCATTCTGCAATACGAATATAGGATGCAGGAACCTACCCCGATTGCCGACGAGCCAGGCCGAATTCCAGTGGGTGCAACCGCATCTTAACATACGAAAATATACACCTTGTATTCTACAGAAAGGTATTATAATTTTTGGCGCCCAACATGGGGCCACCGCACAAAAACACACATCATCCACATATTGGAAACCGTGTACTAGGAAACAACACTAAATCGTTATTTTCATGTGTGGTGATGCCGAAACATTACTTCATGGCTCTTACTCTTAATTGTGTCTGTTTTTTCTCTTATAATTTTCATTAGTTCACATTTGGAGTTTATACAGCGCCAGTTAGTAATATTAGCTTATAACCATGTGTCAACTACAATCACGACGTATGACCAACATATCAGGAAAATTTGTCGGATATCTATCATCTTCAATTTTTCCGCTTGGAAATCAACTATTCAGGACTTATGTGCCAGAATCTGACCACTGTAATAAATTTGGATATGATACGTTACTCTACGTTACTCTCATTTATGCATCTAGTGGAGATTTTGCGGAGAAATTTATTACCGGATATACAGCATGAGATACTCAATATCAAGGTATCATCAGTATCAGAATTAAGAGAACTTTGTCGGAGGCGAGAGTTCTTTATTAAGGATGTCGCCCAAAAGCATAATTATACCAAAACAACACCAATTAGAAAACGTATCGCAGAAGTCGATATCGACTCTTACGAGGATAAAGCTTCTCAGATGCATGATTCAGGCGGAAATATTGCAGCCATTACATTAGAGTGTTGGAATTATGGCAAAAGTGGTCACCGTTACCAAGACTGTTTAAGTGAACGTAAGGTCTTATGTTACAGTTGTGGTATTCCAAGAACTTATAAACCATCGTGCCCGAATTGCAGTAATAAAAAAAACTCGTTAAAGGATGCTTTGAGAAATGCACCCAAACAGATCCTCACCAAATCACGAAGGAACCAATCAACCAATACGGAGTCAACTTAAATATTTTGATTTTGATTTTGATTTTTGATTTTGATTTTTGATTTCGTTCGAAATCTTAATCGAAATATTGTCACTGCCGAAATAAGTTACGAACTATCCTCAGATCACTCTCCTGTATTATTTTATCTAAATAAACGTCCTCCATTGTCAAAACTACCATTTAGGCTGACATCCCCAAAAACAGATTGGCTGAAATACAAAAAGTATATAAGTAGTCATATCAACACCAGTCCTGTAATCCAGTCTGAGATCGACATCGATGATAATCTAAACATCATCAATACCATGCTCACTACTGCTGCAATAGTTTCAACCCCACGTGATTACCAAAAACAAAAGAATTTTTGTATAACCACCAACACCCAAATTGAAAAACTCGTTAATGAAAAGCGCCGGCGTAGAAGAGAATGGCAGACACTACTACTTTCCTAACCAATGGAAAAAATCACAAGTAACAATGATCCTAAAGCCAGGAAAAGATAAAACATTGCCGTGTTGTGTACTATTTTTCCACAACACTTACTAAGTACCTAGCTCACTAGATTAACACCTAGACCTAAGCTCCTAAATATCTCTCGAGTCTAACACACTCGTTGACTAAAATAAAACAATTATATTTTATTAAGGATACTTGCGGTGATACCGCGTGATTTTAGTTATCATGTATGCTTACACAGGTATGCTTACGTAAGTGCAGAACTACGAATTGTGTGGGAAAGTGCTTTGTCAGCATTTTCACACCTAGCTGCAACTCAGTTGGCTCAATGTTCTGACATTTCACAATTATAAGTAATATTAGTATGTATTGTGTATATAACAACTGTGAGCAATGTTGGTATGTGCATTGACTAATATGTAGTTCCCAATTTCGGGAAATATGTCGCGAGGCAAAATATGCATATGTGCATATTTCATATTTTGGCTCGCAACATCCCTCCCTTCTCTCAGGAAGAAAAAATTATTATGAAATAATAATAATTTTTTCTTATAAGGAAAAAGTTTAAAATATGCTTAATTTGTAAAGTTTAGAACAATTCAAAATGTATGATACTATGAGGAATAAAATACGAAGTATTATTTACATATATGGTCACTGGTAATTCGGTGATTATGGTGCCCATGATGACGATGAGTTTCCTGCTAGTTGTTGTCTGCTGTACTTAGCTTTTTTTTTTAATGGTTTTGTTGCAGATTTTGTTATTGAATTCTAGTGATGCAAACAGTAACTTCTCCTTTATCAAGGTTCGATTTTTATTTCGGCAATTAGAGCGAGATTATTTACATTTAGTTGATCTTCTGGATGTTTTGTCATGGAATCGTTATCTGGATTATTATTGTGAATAGTTGGTTTAGTGTGCATGGGGGTTGTTGCTGGTGTCTAATGCGTCCAATGGTTTGATTCGGCAGAATTTTTTTGTATATAAATGGTGTGAACAATAGCTTGCAAAGTGGTTTTTATGTGTACCGCACCGCTAAGTAATATTGTCGATGTGAAACTCTGTACTCCTGGTGTAAGTGTTTAATGATTGGAGCAATAATGAATATGTAATTTTGGTTCAGTTATTTATCATTTTCTTCTAATGTGGATCAGAATCCATTATCACTGATAAATACAGTAGCTGAAATATTTTATTCGGTTGTGGTTGCTAGCTGTTATTGATGATGTCTCAATATTAGCTATTAGCTATTGTTGATATCTCATAGCTATTATTGTCACGCTGTCTAGGTACATCAAAGTTATTTGTTGTTTTGTAAGTTTTTTATGGGTACTCGCTGTACTGGGCCTGCTTTGTTTTCTGCTATGGGTTTATTAGTTCTTTACTGCCTCAAGGATAGTTTTGTGTCATCCTTCTCTTGGTTGTTACTGTTGTTAAAGCTGTTAATGTTGCTGCGTTTGCATCTCTCGAAATTTCACAGTATGAGTTGATTTTGGATTCTCGTGGACATACTGCTGCTCTCTTGTGTTTGTAGGGGAATTACCAGATTCTTTTTCAATAATAGATCACTTGCATCTACTATATATATTATAACTACTATATCTACTATAACACTCATTTAGTTAGTTGTTCTTATAAAGATATACATATATTCTTAATTAATTAATTTCTTTCTTCGCAATATTCATTTATAATCTATACTTAATTCTTTAAAATGTATTAAAAGTGCATTGTTGTTTGATACAAAAATGTAGTGACAACATTGGTTTTTATCTTTATAGTTACAGTGACAAACTTTTCGTACTTGTGGGTGGTACGATTTTCAATATAGAAATTGGAACTTATGTTGTTATTTGTTGTTGTTACTGTTACTTATTTAGTTAATTTTTCATATTAAGATTTACATATAGTCTTATATACCATATAAAAATAATTTTTTTTTGTAATATTCATTTATAATCTATACTTAATTTTTTAAAAGGTATTAAAAATGCAGTAATACTTTATCACCTATTTTACAAATTATTGGGTGGATCCGTTTGTCGTATTGAATTTTAGCTGATTTCTTTGCTTTTCCTGATTTTTCCTTACTACCTCGTGTGACCTTTGTAGTTTGTATTTTAATACTTTATTTTGATCATCTGTATTGTACAGAGGTGATCTTTTTGTTTTTAGGTTTGTCGGCATATCGATATTGAAACCATATAGGACACTGAATGGTGTACGTTTCGTCGAAATATGTATGGTGTTATTGCGTACGTGCATCGCTGATGCTAACCATTGGTCCCAATTTGACCCATCTTCTTTAACAAAACTCCTAAGATATTCTGCTAAAGGTCTGTGGCTCCTTTCTAAAGAACCATTTGCTTGTGGATGGTACGGTGTTATATGCAATTTTTTAACACCCAGCATCTTGCATGTATCAGAAAACAGTTTCTAAGTGAAATTTGTACCATTATCAGTCACTACAATTTTTGGTATGTTATTTCGCGGAACAACTTCGTTGTAAAACGCTTTTCCTACTGTGCTAGCTGCAGCATCTGGTATAGCTACACAAATAAAAAATTTGGAAAAATCATCTTGAAATGTAAGTATGTATTTGTTTCCAAATGTCGTCTCTGGAAGAATTCCTACCATGTCCATATATACCTTTTCAAATGGCTTAGATGGTGTATCAGTTAATATCATTGGCATTTTCGTGAGCCTTGAGCTCTTGTTAGTTTGACATTTTTTACAATTTTTAACATATTCTTTAATCTGGCTTCGCATACCTTTCCACCTGTACTGTCTTCTAATCCTGAAATAAGTTTTCAAAGCACCCTGATGCCCTCCTAAAGGTGAATCATGGAAGTTGCGAAGTATTGTCGATATATCCTTCTCATCAGTGAGAAGTTCCGCATTATTGTTCTCCTGATTTTCTGCATTTTCATCTAGTTCTAATTCGTCACCAGAGCTTTTTTCAGGCTCTTCTTGGCTTTCGGTCTTGTCGACTTTATTCCTCGCCATAGAACGAGTCACAACCATTGTTGACTCTTGATTCGGTTGTCTAAATCTGCTGAGCGCATCCGCGTTCAAGTTCCTTTTGCCTGGTTTATAAATTATTTCAAAATCAAATTCAGATAGTTTATGTCTGAAACGTGCCAAGCGAGATGTCTGGTCTTTCAGATTGGCAATTCCACGTAAGGGCTGATGGTCAGTGTAGACTTTGAATGGTCTACCGAGTACATAAGCTCTATAATTCTTTACAGCCCACACGATAGCCAAGAATTCCAAGGTGGAATATCTTTTCTCAGTATCACTGAGTGCTCTGCTCGCAAAGGATATTGATCGATCTTTTCCAATTTCACCTTGCGATAGAACTGCACCCAAAGCGTCATTGCTGGCATTTGCGGTCAGCACGAAAGGTTCGGAAAAATCTGGATAAGCTAAAATTGGTGGAGAGCAAATTGCCTCCTTCAATTTTTCAAAAGCATCTTTTTTTAGTCATTTATTAATTGGTAGCGCTATGCTTGCCATATCTTCAACAAACTTTCTATAATAGTTTACTAAACCTAAGAATGCCTGAACATCTTTCCTATTTCTTGGAACAGGAATATTTTTGACACATTCTACCTTACTGGGATCTAGCAATGCCACTTCCTCAGTGCAATTGTGGACTAGGTAAATTATCTCTTTTCGTAGAAACTGACACTTTTCTGTATTTAACTTCAAGTTATGTTTACGTAAAAGTCCAAATACTCTTCGTAAACACGACTCATGTTGTGCCAAGTTCCGACCATAGACGACGATGTCATCCAAGTAGACAAAACAATCTATACCTTGAAGTCCTGTTAATACATGGTTCATTAGTCTTTGGAAGGTGGCAGGGGCTCCTGTTAAGCCGAATAGCATTCTGTTAAATTCATAGTGCCCAACACCTGTACTAAACGCTGTTTTTTCTCTGTCTGGTTCTTTCAATAACACTTGATGATACCCACTGGCCAAATCAAGTGTAGTGAAATATCTACAATGACCTAACTGGTCTAATATTTCATCGATGCGTGGAATGGGAAAAACTTGTTTAATAGTGGCGTCATTTAATTTCCTGAAATCTACTACTAGCCTCCATTTTCTTTTACCATCTTCTCCCGCTTTCTTTGGCACCAAAATTATGGGAGAATTCCAAGGCGATAAGCTGCGAATAAATATGTCGTCTTCCAACATTTTGTTTACTTGCTTATTGATTTCTTCCTTATGCGCTTCTGGTAGCCTGTACTGTCTTTGGTTGATTGGCGCCTGTTCTGCTTTTATTGGTATTGTGTGTTTTATACCTGTGGTGTGAGATAGTTTGTCACCTTCTAAGAAAAATAAATCCTGGAATGACTTAAGTATTCCATCTATGGAACTCTTTTCCTCAATGTTTAAGTTTTTGTCTAGTTTAATTTTTTCTAATATTTTGGTAACCCTTTTTTGGCTATTAGTTTCCTTGATGTTATTTATTTTATGAGCTATGTCGTATTCTTCGTGTTCTGAATGATTAAATTTAATTATATTAATTTTAAGCTTATTATTTACAATATATGAATCTATATTCGTATTGAGAATTGGGACATAAACTGTGTTGTCCGTCACACTGCCCAATGTCTCCCCTAAATATATTCCAGGAGATACTTTCTGTTTCTCTACTATAATTGTTTCAAAATTCGTATTTACTTTAATAGGGACTACCTTCATAGTTCTCCAGGTACTACAACCTCACTGGTGTGTAGTATTCTATTACCCTCGTACAACGGTTTGAGAGGTAAAGTCATCAAATGCTGTTTTCGTTCACCGAAGAAAGTCAGCTTCTTTTTCATAGTATTGATAACCGACCGGTTCCATAAATTGTCTCTACCTAGGATACCATCAGCAGGTATCCCTCTCTCTTCAGAGATTAAGTGTAGTTCTAAAATCAAATCTTTAGTCCTATCGTGTTGGACTGCTACTGACCCTAATGTGGTGACAAATCCTCCGAATTTACCACTAAGATTTTTCCTTAAATGTCGCTTCTTGCTAACAGATTCATTAATTACTGATGACTTTATTAAACTGGTATCTGCCCCAGAGTCTACCAGTAAAATGAGTTTTCCATTTTTTGCTTCCTCACACGGAAACTCAATGAACACATCATCTACATTAGAGACTCCCAAACAGTAGCCATGTTTGTTATTACTGGATGGAAAAGATGGTTCAACAATCCCCCTGGACGCTTGGCTACCAACTTCCGCCATCCCGGTTTATTGGCCGTACCTGGCCTCCCCCCCCCCCTGGGTTTTTTCCCCATTCTTTGCGTTTATAACAGTCGGCGATCCTGTGTCCCGGCTTCTTACAGAAAATACATTTGCTTTCTTGACCTCCCTTAGTAGGTGTTTGATTGCCTTTTCCTTGTGACCTGTTGTTGCTAAAAGGTGTGCATGACAAATTGAACTCATGTATTTACGGCCTCCTCTGCTAATTCTTCCAACGTGCCCGTCTTACCTAGCATATGAGTTTTTAACAATGGATCTTGAAGGCCTGATATAAAAGATGTACTCGCATACCCCTCTAGCTCTTTTAACAACGCTTGGTCTCCTACCCCACCATATCTATTCTTAATACATTGTATCGCCGTGGATTGTAAAACACGTATATCTTCCTGAGGAAGTTGGCGTGCGACTTGTATTTGGTGCGTGAGAGGTTCCAGGTGAACGGTCTTCAAATATGTGTTTCGCAGAAGTGTATACATTACATTCTATATTAGCGAATTTCTTACTTAGCACCATGTTGTAAGCATCCCCAACTCGTCGGGTTTTATGGCTTCTTTTGCTAATTCGCACCCAGAAATAAAGTGGTGTAATTCGGTCCTCAAATCTTTAGACTCCGCTCCAGTGAGTACTGGGACTAGTCTACTGACGGTCTGTGCAATTTCGTCAATACGCATTTTTAGCCTTACCTCAGGTTGTACTTCTAGTTGTGTTTTTCGTACTGGTGTACGACGACGAAGAGGTGTCTCCTGTGCTATGCACCGTTCTCTTTCGAGATTCCTCTCTTTTGCCTGGAGTGCACTTAGCTGCTCAGAGTCAACCGAGGTTCTGAGCCTTTTCTCTATAAATTCTTCTGAAATGCCCTTTTCTTTTAGTAAATCTTCTAATTCCTTATTTCTATTAAGAGTCTTAGTAATCTCTACTTCTAGCTGTTCCGCGATCTGAGTTCGCAGAGCCCTAATTTGTACCTCTGCTGCCTCTAAATCGTCCTTTTGTTTTAAGGCTGCTTCAGCCTGGCTTTTTAATAGTTCTTTTAGCTCGGTTAACGTGGCGTCTAATTCCTGAATTGGAGTTAGTACCTTTCCGTGATGCACCTTTGATTTTATGAGCTGGAATTGCTCGTATGTGCTGTGTTGCTTAATCAATCTCCACACGAAGTCGATTGCCTCGGTTATTGCCACGTCTAGCTCTGTTGCTAATGATTCGTAGGATTTCTTGTCCATTAGACCACCAAAAAAAACAAACACACACTAGAATCAGGTCCTGTACTACGTTAAACGTTCAACGTAAAACACCTTGTATATACAAGATATTTCGCAGTATCCTACCGGCTGCGCCAAATTGTGTACTATTTTTCCACAACACTTACTAAGTACCTAGCTCACAAGATTAACACCTAGACCTAAGCTCCTAAATATTCCTCGAGTCTAACACACTCGTTGACTAAAATAAAACAATTATATTTTATTAAGGATACTTGCGGTTTCTACTTTTTTGCTGGTGTTTTTCACTTTTACACTAATACTGGAGGGCCTCGTAAGGATAGCAGTATTAACACTTTTACTTCAACTTTACTCTAATACTGGAGGGCCTCGTAAGGATCGCAGTATTTACACTTTTCTTAAAGCTAACACTTCGGTGCAAGACTCACAACTGAACAGCCACTACCTTCAGTAAGCTGGCAGCATATATCCATTTTTCTAACACTAGCCACATATCAATCTACCCACATACCAACATATAACATACCATAATATATTCACACCACTTGTGTGTTTGTATGTACTATATGTGTTTATGTACACGATCGATGCACTCTCCATGTGTATATATTCTACATGAGAAAGCAACTTTTTGATATTCTCACATATGAGTAGACCGCGTGATTTTAGTTGTCATGTATGCTTACACAGGTATGCTTACGTATGTGCAGAACTACGAATTGTGTGGGAAAGTGCTTTGTCAGCATTTTCACACCCAGCTGCAACTCAGTTGGCGCAATGTTCTGACATTTCACAATTATAAGTAATATTAGTATGGATTGTGTATATCACAACTTCGAGCAATGTTGGTATGTGTATTGACAAATATGTAGTTCCCAATTTCGGGAAATATGTCGCGAGGCAAAATATGCATATGTGCATATTTCATATTTTGGCTCGCAACAGCCGTCTCTCAAAATTATTTGAAAAACTGCTGTTAGCAAAACGCAGACCTCATCTTGAAGAACGTGACATAATTCCTCGGCATCAATTTGGATTTCTCGAAAAATATGGGACGATCGAGCAGATCAACAGAATTACCAATGAGATACGGAAAGCATTTGAATACAAAGAGTATTGTTCAGCTATATTCCTCGATGTTGCTCATGCATTTGATAGAGTGTGGCATGAAGGGCTAAAGTATAAAATAAGAAAACTTCTACCAGAAAGCTCCCACCAAATACTAGAATCATACCTAGATAGCCGTCGTTTTGTTCTAAAATATAAAGAGGTTTTCACAGAAGAATTCAATATCAAAGCCGGAGTTCCACAGGGTAGCGTTCTTGGCCCCATTCTATATGTATTATATACTTCCGATCTACCAACAGATGCACGGTTGTTGACATCTACATTTGCTGACGATACTGCTATCCTAAGCCGTAATCGAAACCCAATTAAGGCATCCACGGATTTAGGGGAGCATTTAGTACTTGTTGAAAAATGGTTACATGTTTACCAAATGTAAACATGTAACGTTCACACTTAACAAAAGCACAAGCCCGACAGTTACACTAAATAATATCGCCATAACTCATACAAATGAAGTCACCTACCTAGGGATACACTTAGATAGACGGCTTACATGGCGCAAGCACATCGAAGCAAAAAGAACTCAGTTGAAATTAAAAGCTTCTTGTCTGCACTCGCTCATCAATTTCAGATCCCCATTAAACTTGAAATACAAGGTCCTACAGTACAACAGCATAATAAAGCCAATTTGGAGTTACGGAATTCCATTATGGGGGAACACTAGTAATAACAATATTCAAATCATACAGAGATCTCAGTCTAAAATGTTAAGGATGATAACTGGTGCACCATGGTATATTAGAAATGAATGTATACACAATGACTTAAATATCCTAATGGTAGAAATTGAAGTTAAAAATACTAGACAAAAATATACTAGAAGATTACAAAACACACTAGAAAGAACCTTGCTCAATACCTGCTATACTTCACGTCTTCGGAGAAAGGACCTGCCAGCCTCCCAATAAAGAGAAGAGCATCGTACAAAAACATTGCTCTAGATAATAGCTCCTTAGCTCCTGTTGTAGAATTAGATTAAGATTTTAAAACTTATTGTTAAATTTTTTAGGAATAGATTCAATAAATAAAGAAAATGTATAATAAAAAAAAAACTGAAATAGTTGTAAACTATATCAAATTTAGTTAAATTCCGCCCATTCGCGGAAGTTCAAGTGTTTGGCCAACCAATTGTTGGTCTTATAGACACTGGTGCTTCAATCAGTTGTCTTGGCTCTGATGCAGCTCAAAAGTTTTTGGAAACCAAAAAACTCCTTTTAAGAAAATCAGACCAAATGTCAAAACTGCTGATGGAAAATCTCAAGAAGTTATTGGGTTTTTAGACGCAAAAGTTACTTTCCGTGGTATGAAGAAGCCACTAAAATTATACATAATTCCAACGTTATCACAGAATTTATATCTGGGTATTGATGTTGTGAGTAAATTCAATCTACTTCCAGATGCTATTCATTGTGATGTTAATGCCATTGATATTGCGGACGATCTTACAATACATACCTTAACCAATGTGCAACAACAACAGCTTCAAGATGTTATTAATAAGTTTCCCTCATATGCTAAGGAAGGTTTAGGACGAACAAATTTAATATCACATACCATTGATGTAGGCAATGACAAACCAATTAAACAAAAGATTTTTCCAGTATCCCCAGCGCTAGAAAAGCGAATATATACAGAACTTGATAGGATGCTAGAGTTAGGTGTCATCGAAGAAGCAGATAGTGCATGGTCATCCCCAATTGTCCTGGTACGTAACCCAAGTAAGATACGTTTATGCTTAGACAGTAGGAAAGTAAATGCTGTTACCATCAAGGATGCTTATCCTTTGCCAAATATTGACGGTATACTCAGCAGATTGCCAAAGGCAGAGGATATTACTAGAATAGACCTAAAAAATGCAATTTGGCAAATTCCCTTGCATACTGCCTCTAATGATAAATCCGCATTTACAGTTCCAGGCCGACCTTTATACCAATATAAAGTTATGCCTTTCGGGCTTTGTAATGCGCCCCAGACAATGTCACGATTAATGGACAAAGTTATACCTTTTTATCTTCGCACTGAAGTTTTGGTATATTTAGACGATCTATTGGTAATCTCTGAAAGCTTTGAAAAGCATATAGAAGTTCTTCGTGTTGTTATTCAACGTATTAAAGAATCCTGTTTGACAATTAATCTAGAAAAGAGCAAATTTTTTCTGAATGAAGTCCGTTATCTTGGTCACATGGTTGGGAAGGGTATAATTCGCACAGATCTTCTTAATGGTAATAACAAGTTTCGATGGAATGAGGATGCCCAGAGTGCTTTTAAGCCATTTTAAGTAATGCTCCAGTGTTACATAGTCCAGACTTTGGAAAACCATTTTATATTCATTGTGACGCCAGTTCAACCGGAATTGGTAGTGTGCTTGTGCAATTAAATGAAAACGGTGATGAATATCCCATTGCATTCATGTCAAAAAAGCTCAACACTGCTCAAAGAAAATATTCAGTTACTGAGCAAAAATACTTAGCAGCAATGCTCAGCATAAAGAAATTTAGGGTATACATATGCTTCGCTAAAATGGTTAATGTCACAAACAGACCTAAGCACTCGTTTAGCTCGGTGGGCTCTTAAACTGCAAGGTTATAACTTTAAAATCCAACATCGTCACGGTAGCCAAAACATTGTTCCAGACTCTCTATCTAGAGTAAACAATGATGATCTGTCCGCTTTAGACTGTGGAGTTTTCGTTGATTTAAGTTCAATAGCGTTTCAATCGGACGAATATAACGAACTAATAAGAAATTTAGAAGAAAACAAAACTAAATTCCCTGATATTAGAATTGTGGACGGACTTATTTATAGACGAACGGAACATGAAACCGGCGAGCAACTGCACGATGATTTGGCGAGGAAGTTATGGTTGCCAAAAAGCATAATTCCAGAGATTTTGTATAAAGCCCATAATAGCCACTTAGCGTCACATGGAGGCATTAACGAAACATTAGAAAGAGTTCGGAGATATTATTTTTGGCCAGGTTTGGTAAATGACGTTAAAAATTATATAAATGCATGCGAAGTATGTAAAACCACGAAACATCCTAATTATGTGCTGAGGAAACCTATGGGTAAAAACGTTGAAGCACACAGGTTTTTACAGAAATTATACGTTGATTTTTTAGGACCATATCCTCATTCTCGTTCAGGGCATATAGGTATCTTTATAGCACTCGATAATTTCTCAAAGTTCCCTTTTTTAAAGGCAGTTAAAAAGTTTTCTGTTGATGTTATAGTTAAATATTTAGAAGAATATGTTATTCATACGTTTGGGGTTCCAGAAACAATCGTGTTTGACAATGGCACCCAATTCAAGTCACATGTCTTTAATGAATTACTTCAAAAATACGGTGTTCATCATGTATACACAGCAGTGCATTCCCCACAAGCTAATGCACCGGAAAGGGTGAACAGATCGGTTTTGTCAGCAATAAAATCCTATGTGAATCATGATCAGAAAAACTGGGATGATTGTTTAAGCAGCATTAGTTGTGCTTTGCGATCTGCTATACATACAACGATAGGTACTTCACCATATTTCATGACTTTTCGTCAACATATGATCACAAATGGCTCTACATATGCGTTATAGGAACGGTTACACTTGCTAGTATTAACTTCAACAGCGAAGACTCGGTTGACTCTGTTGAGGATAGAGACCCGCTTTTTTTTTTTGCTGTGAGACACAAGTGTGTATACATCTAGAACCAGATACTTCACGGTACACATATTGGAGATTCATTTCTTTTGCCTATCAACAATTTGATTTGCAAAAGGTTTGGCACGCAGTAGCTACTTAACACTTCTTCGAAATTAAAGTAAATAGGAATAAATACAATATAAACTTATTAAATATGGAAAAAATCCAATAAATATAAATAATTACAAGAGACTAACGAGAACTCGAAAAATAAAATATATAAAATAAAATAAATAATATATGAAACCATAAACTTTAAGCTCTAGATCTAAAATATGTATATTAATAAAACAGAGGAGAAAATTATGGATCTCTCTAAATGAAATCGTTGAGTACTATATCACATATAAAAGGGGTATACTTACACATAGACATGCCTGAGACATGTTTGAGAAGATCAAGAATTGAATCGATGATCGTCAAAAACAAAACAAAAACAAAACAAAAACAAACAAAAATTCAAGATCAAGGACAGTGAAACACAAAATTTAGGCCAAGGTCACCTCTCAATGGAAAGCCTGAAAGCAAGTCATCTCTGTCGCACTTCATGTTAACATACATGCATAAGTTCAATGCACAGGACAATTGTGATATTACAACGAGCAGTAGTCAGTAGACACGTGGTGTTGCTGATGTAGTGTCGAATTTGTAAGATGTGAAAATTTAATTAAATACCAAAGAAACTAGTGAAAAGATAATAACGGAAATGGGTAAATTTACCTAAAGGTTAAAACGAGAAAAATAGAATAAAAAATACTATTTAAAGAAGTAAATTAGAATCTAAGATTAAAATTAATTGCAGTGAATAGAAATAAAATAGAGTTAAGTGTAAGTAATTAGTGAAATCTGCATTCTAAACAATAAAGAAAAGTTTAATTAGTAAATATTGTAGTAAAGAGGTGCAAACAAACCATCCTGTGCTACGTAAGTTGGTTTGCTCCTTTTTTTTAGAATATAGCGTTCACCCATTTGAAAGATCTTTCATCGTGGGAGCTACGCAACATCACACAGTAAGTCATCGCTTTTCAATTATATTATATATATGTTGGTATTTCCTTTTTGCATGCAGAAATATGTATATTAGGTGTAAGAAAGAGGATTATAGGTTAGCAGAAAACATGTTGTGATATATACACTGTTCCTAAAGTAAAAACATATTGATACGTTCGTCTATAAATAAGTCCGTCCACAATTCTAATATCAGGGAATTTAGTTTTGTTTTCTTCTAAATTTCTTATTAGTTCGTTATATTCGTCCGATTGAAACGCTATTGAACTTAAATCAACGAAAACTCCACAGTCTAAAGCGGACAGATCATCATTGTTTACTCTAGATAGAGAGTCTGGAACAATGTTTTGGCTACCGTGACGATGTTGGATTTTAAAGTTATAACCTTGCAGTTTAAGAGCCCACCGAGCTAAACGAGTGCTTAGGTCTGTTTGTGACATTAACCATTTTAGCGAAGCATATGTATACCCTAAATTTCTTTATGCTGAGCATTGCTGCTAAGTATTTTTGCTCAGTAACTGAATATTTTCTTTGAGCAGTGTTGAGCTTTTTTGACATGAATGCAATGGGATATTCATCACCGTTTTCATTTAATTGCACAAGCACACTACCAATTCCGGTTGAACTGGCGTCACAATGAATATAAAATGGTTTTCAAAGTCTGGACTATGTAACACTGGAGCATTACTTAAAATGGCTTAAAAGCACTCTGGGCATCCTCATTCCATCGAAACTTGTTATTACCATTAAGAAGATCTGTGCGAATTATACCCTTCCCAACCATGTGACCAAGATAACGGACTTCATTCAGAAAAAATTTGCTCTTTTCTAGATTAATTGTCAAACAGGATTCTTTAATACGTTGAATAACAACACTAAGAACTTCTATATGCTTTTTAAAGCTTTCAGAGATTACCAATAGATCGTCTAAATATACCAAAACTTCAGTGCGAAGATAAAAAGGTATAACTTTGTCCATTAATCGTGACATTGTCTGGGGCGCATTACAAAGCCCGAAAGGCATAACTTTATATTGGTATAAAGGTCGGCCTGGAACTGTAAATGCGGATTTATCATTAGAGGCAGTATGCAAGGGAATTTGCCAAATTGCATTTTTTAGGTCTATTCTAGTAATATCCTCTGCCTTTGGCAATCTGCTGAGTATACCGTCAATATTTGGCAAAGGATAAGCATCCTTGATGGTAACAGCATTTACTTTCCTACTGTCTAAGCATAAACGTATCTTACTTGGGTTACGTACCAGGACAATTGGGGATGACCATGCACTATCTGCTTCTTCGATGACACCTAACTCTAGCATCCTATCAAGTTCTGTATATATTCGCTTTTCTAGCGCTGGGGATACTGGAAAAATCTTTTGTTTAATTGGTTTGTCATTGCCTACATCAATGGTATGTGATATTAAATTTGTTCGTCCTAAACCTTCCTTAGCATATGAGGGAAACTTATTAATAACATCTTGAAGCTGTTGTTGTTGCACATTGGTTAAGGTATGTATTGTAAGATCGTCCGCAATATCAATGGCATTAACATCACAATGAATAGCATCTGGAAGTAGATTGAATTTACTCACAACATCAATACCCAGATATAAATTCTGTGATAACGTTGGAATTATGTATAATTTTAGTGGCTTCTTCATACCACGGAAAGTAACTTTTGCGTCTAAAAACCCAATAACTTCTTGAGATTTTCCATCAGCAGTTTTGACATTTGGTCTGATTTTCTTAAAAGGAGTTTTTTGGTTTCCAAAAACTTTTGAGCTGCATCAGAGCCAAGACAACTGATTGAAGCACCAGTGTCTATAAGACCAACAATTGGTTGGCCAAACACTTGAACTTCCGCGAATGGGCGGAATTTAACTAAATTTGATATAGTTTACAACTATTTCAGTTTTTTTTTTATTATACATTTTCTTTATTTATTGAATCTATTCCTAAAAAATTTAACAATAAGTTTTAAAATCTTAATCTAATTCTACAACAGGAGCTAAGGAGCTATTATCTAGAGCAATGTTTTTGTACGATGCTCTTCTCTTTATTGGGAGGCTGGCAGGTCCTTTCTCCGAAGACGTGAAGTATAGCAGGTATTGAGCAAGGTTCTTTCTAGTGTGTTTTGTAATCTTCTAGTATATTTTTGTCTAGTATTTTTAACTTCAATTTCTACCATTAGGATATTTAAGTCATTGTGTATACATTCATTTCTAATATACCATGGTGCACCAGTTATCATCCTTAACATTTTAGACTGAGATCTCTGTATGATTTGAATATTGTTATTACTAGTGTTCCCCCATAATGGAATTCCGTAACTCCAAATTGGCTTTATTATGCTGTTGTACTGTAGGACCTTGTATTTCAAGTTTAATGGGGATCTGAAATTGATGAGCGAGTGCAGACAAGAAGCTTTTAATTTCAACTGAGTTCTTTTTGCTTCGATGTGCTTGCGCCATGTAAGCCGTCTATCTAAGTGTATCCCTAGGTAGGTGACTTCATTTGTATGAGTTATGGCGATATTATTTAGTGTAACTGTCGGGCTTGTGCTTTTGTTAAGTGTGAACGTTACATGTTTACATTTGGTAAACATGTAACCATTTTTCAACAAGTACTAAATGCTCCCCTAAATCCGTGGATGCCTTAATTGGGTTTCGATTACGGCTTAGGATAGCAGTATCGTCAGCAAATGTAGATGTCAACAACCGTGCATCTGTTGGTAGATCGGAAGTATATAATACATATAGAATGGGGCCAAGAACGCTACCCTGTGGAACTCCGGCTTTGATATTGAATTCTTCTGTGAAAACCTCTTTATATTTTAGAACAAAACGACGGCTATCTAGGTATGATTCTAGTATTTGGTGGGAGCTTTCTGGTAGAAGTTTTCTTATTTTATACTTTAGCCCTTCATGCCACACTCTATCAAATGCATGAGCAACATCGAGGAATATAGCTGAACAATACTCTTTGTATTCAAATGCTTTCCGTATCTCATTGGTAATTCTGTTGATCTGCTCGATCGTCCCATATTTTTCGAGAAATCCAAATTGATGCCGAGGAATTATGTCACGTTCTTCAAGATGAGGTCTGCGTTTTGCTAACAGCAGTTTTTCAAATAATTTTGAGAGACGGCTGTTGCGAGCCAAAATATGAAATATGCACATATGCATATTTTGCCTCGCGACATATTTCCCGAAATTGGGAACTACATATTTGTCAATACACATACCAACATTGCTCGAAGTTGTGATATACACAATCCATACTAATATTACTTATAATTGTGAAATGTCAGAACATTGCGCCAACTGAGTTGCAGCTGGGTGTGAAAATGCTGACAAAGCACTTTCCCACACAATTCGTAGTTCTGCACATACGTAAGCATACCTGTGTAAGCATACATGACAACTAAAATCACGCGGTCTACTCATATGTGAGAATATCAAAAAGTTGCTTTCTCATGTAGAATATATACACATGGAGAGTGCATCGATCGTGTACATAAACACATATAGTACATACAAACACACAAGTGGTGTGAATATATTATGGTATGTTATATGTTGGTATGTGGGTAGATTGATATGTGGCTAGTGTTAGAAAAATGGATATATGCTGCCAGCTTACTGAAGGTAGTGGCTGTTCAGTTGTGAGTCTTGCACCGAAGTGTTAGCTTTAAGAAAAGTGTAAATACTGCGATCCTTACGAGGCCCTCCAGTATTAGAGTAAAGTTGAAGTAAAAGTGTTAATACTGCTATCCTTACGAGGCCCTCCAGTATTAGTGTAAAAGTGAAAAACACCAGCAAAAAAGTAGAAACCGCAAGTATCCTTAATAAAATATAATTGTTTTATTTTAGTCAACGAGTGTGTTAGACTCGAGGGATATTTAGGAGCTTAGGTCTAGGTGTTAATCTTGTGAGCTAGGTACTTAGTAAGTGTTGTGGAAAAATAGTACACAATTTGGCGCAGCCGGTAGGATACTGCGAAATATCTTGTATATACAAGGTGTTTTACGTTGAACGTTTAACGTAGTACAGGACCTGATTCTAGTGTGTGTTTGTTTTTTTTGGTGGTCTAATGGACAAGAAATCCTACGAATCATTAGCAACAGAGCTAGACGTGGCAATAACCGAGGCAATCGACTTCGTGTGGAGATTGATTAAGCAACACAGCACATACGAGCAATTCCAGCTCATAAAATCAAAGGTGCATCACGGAAAGGTACTAACTCCAATTCAGGAATTAGACGCCACGTTAACCGAGCTAAAAGAACTATTAAAAAGCCAGGCTGAAGCAGCCTTAAAACAAAAGGACGATTTAGAGGCAGCAGAGGTACAAATTAGGGCTCTGCGAACTCAGATCGCGGAACAGCTAGAAGTAGAGATTACTAAGACTCTTAATAGAAATAAGGAATTAGAAGATTTACTAAAAGAAAAGGGCATTTCAGAAGAATTTATAGAGAAAAGGCTCAGAACCTCGGTTGACTCTGAGCAGCTAAGTGCACTCCAGGCAAAAGAGAGGAATCTCGAAAGAGAACGGTGCATAGCACAGGAGACACCTCTTCGTCGTCGTACACCAGTACGAAAAACACAACTAGAAGTACAACCTGAGGTAAGGCTAAAAATGCGTATTGATGAAATTGCACAGACCGTCAGTAGACTAGTCCCAGTACTCACTGGAGCGGAGTCTAAAGATTTGAGGACCGAAGTACACCACTTTATTTCTGGGTGCGAATTAGCAAAAGAAGCCATAAAACCCGACGAGTTGGGGATGCTTACAACATGGTGCTAAGTAAGAAATTCGCTAATATAGAATGTAATGTATACACTTCTGCGAAACACATATTTGAAGACCGTTCACCTGGAACCTCTCACGCACCAAATACAAGTCGCACGCCAACTTCCTCAGGAAGATATACGTGTTTTACAATCCACGGCGATACAATGTATTAAGAATAGATATGGTGGGGTAGGAGACCAAGCGTTGTTAAAAGAGCTAGAGGGGTATGCGAGTACATCTTTTATATCAGGCCTTCAAGATCCATTGTTAAAAACTCATATGCTAGGTAAGACGGGCACGTTGGAAGAATTAGCAGAGGAGGCCGTAAATACATGAGTTCAATTTGTCATGCACACCTTTTAGCAACAACAGGTCACAAGGAAAAGGCAATCAAACACCTACTAAGGGAGGTCAAGAAAGCAAATGTTTTTTCTGTAAGAAGCCGGGACACAGGATCGCCGACTGTTATAAACGCAAAGAATGGGGAAAAAACCCAGGGGAGGGAGGCCAGGTACGGCCAATAAACCGGGATGGCGGAAGTTGGTAGCCAAGCGTCCAGGGGGATTGTTGAACCATCTTTTCCATCCAGTAATAACAAACATGGCTACTGTTTGGGAGTCTCTAATGTAGATGATGTGTTCATTGAGTTTCCGTGTGAGGAAGCAAAAAATGGAAAACTCATTTTACTGGTAGACTCTGGGGCAGATACCAGTTTAATAAAGTCAACAGTAATTAATGAATCTGTTAGCAAGAAGCGACATTTAAGGAAAAATCTTAGTGGTAAATTCGGAGGATTTGTCACCACATTAGGGTCAGTAGCAGTCCAACACGATAGGACTAAAGATTTGATTTTAGAACTACACTTAATCTCTGAAGAGAGAGGGATACCTGCTGATGGTATCCTAGGTAGAGACAATTTATGGAACCGGTCGGTTATCAATACTATGAAAAAGAAGCTGACTTTCTTCGGTGAACGAAAACAGCATTTGATGACTTTACCTCTCAAACCGTTGTACGAGGGTAATAGAATACTACACACCAGTGAGGTTGTAGTACCTGGAGAACTATGAAGGTAGTCCCTATTAAAGTAAATACGAATTTTGAAACAATTATAGTAGAGAAACAGAAAGTATCTCCTGGAATATATTTAGGGGAGACATTGGGCAGTGTGACGGACAACACAGTTTATGTCCCAATTCTCAATACGAATATAGATTCATATATTGTAAATAATAAGCTTAAAATTAATATAATTAAATTTAATCATTCAGAACACGAAGAATACGACATAGCTCATAAAATAAATAACATCAAGGAAACTAATAGCCAAAAAAGGGTTACCAAAATATTAGAAAAAATTAAACTAGACAAAAACTTAAACATTGAGGAAAAGAGTTCCATAGATGGAATACTTAAGTCATTCCAGGATTTATTTTTCTTAGAAGGTGACAAACTATCTCACACCACAGGTATAAAACACACAATACCAATAAAAGCAGAACAGGCGCCAATCAACCAAAGACAGTACAGGCTACCAGAAGCGCATAAGGAAGAAATCAATAAGCAAGTAAACAAAATGTTGGAAGACGACATATTTATTCGCAGCTTATCGCCTTGGAATTCTCCCATAATTTTGGTGCCAAAGAAAGCGGGAGAAGATGGTAAAAGAAAATGGAGGCTAGTAGTAGATTTCAGGAAATTAAATGACGCCACTATTAAACAAGTTTTTCCCATTCCATTAGACCAGTTAGGTCATTGATGCACTAATGAACCATGTATTAACAGGACTTCAAGGTATAGATTGTTTTGTCTACTTGGATGACATCGTCGTCTATGGTCGGAACTTGGCACAACATGAGTCGCGTTTACGAAGAGTATTTGGACTTTTACGTAAACATAACTTGAAGTTAAATACAGAAAAGTGTCAGTTTCTACGAAAAGAGATAATTTACCTAGTCCACAATTGCACTGAGGAAGTGGCATTGCTAGATCCCAGTAAGGTAGAATGTGTCAAAAATATTCCTGTTCCAAGAAATAGGAAAGATGTTCAGGCATTCTTAGGTTTAGTAAACTATTATAGAAAGTTTGTTGAAGATATGGCAAGCATAGCGCTACCAATTAATAAATGACTAAAAAAAGATGCTTTTGAAAAATTGAAGGAGGCAATTTGCTCTCCACCAATTTTAGCTTATCCAGATTTTTCCGAACCTTTCGTGCTGACCGCAAATGCCAGCAATGACGCTTTGGGTGCAGTTCTATCGCAAGGTGAAATTGGAAAAGATCGATCAATATCCTTTGCGAGCAGAGCACTCAGTGATACTGAGAAAAGATATTCCACCTTGGAATTCTTGGCTATCGTGTGGGCTGTAAAGAATTATAGAGCTTATGTACTCGGTAGACCATTCAAAGTCTACACTGACCATCAGCCCTTACGTGGAATTGCCAAACTGAAAGACCAGACATCTCGCTTGGCACGTTTCAGACATAAACTATCTGAATTTGATTTTGAAATAATTTATAAACCAGGCAAAAGGAACTTGAACGCGGATGCGCTCAGCAGATTTAGACAACCGAATCAAGAGTCAACAATGGTTGTGACTCGTTCTATGGCGAGGAATAAAGTCGACAAGACCGAAGGCCAAGAAGAGCCTGAAAAAAGCTCTGGTGACGAATTAGAACTAGATGAAAATGCAGAAAATCAGGAGAACAATAATGCGGAACTTCTCACTGATGAGAAGGATATATCGACAATACTTCGCAACTTCCATGATTCACCTTTAGGAGGGCATCAGGGTACAGAAGAAGACAGTACAGGTGGAAAGGTATGCGAAGCCAGATTAAAGAATATGTTAAAAATTGTAAAAAATGTCAAACTAACAAGAGCTCAAGGCTCACGAAAATGCCAATGATATTAACTGATACACCATCTAAGCCATTTGAAAAGGTATATATGGACATGGTAGGAATTCTTCCAGAGACGACATTTGGAAACAAATACATACTTACATTTCAAGATGATTTTTCCAAATTTTTTATTTGTGTAGCTATACCAGATGCTGCAGCTAGCACAGTAGGAAAAGCGTTTTACAACGAAGTTGTTCCGCGAAATAACATACCAAAAATTGTAGTGACTGATAATGGTACAAATTTCACTTAGAAACTGTTTTCTGATACATGCAAGATGCTGGGTGTTAAAAAATTGCATATAACACCGTACCATCCACAAGCAAATGGTTCTTTAGAAAGGAGCCACAGACCTTTAGCAGAATATCTTAGGAGTTTTGTTAAAGAAGATGGGTCAAATTGGGACCAATGGTTAGCATCAGCGATGCACGTACGCAATAACACCATACATATTTCGACGAAACGTACACCATTCAGTGTCCTATATGGTTTCAATATCGATATGCCGACAAACCTAAAAACAAAAAGATCACCTCTGTACAATACAGATGATCAAAATAAAGTATTAAAATACAAACTACAAAGGTCACACGAGGTAGTAAGGAAAAATCAGGAAAATCAAAGAAATCAGCTAAAATTCAATACGACAAACGGATCCACCCAATAATTTGTAAAATAGGTGATAAAGTATTACTGCATTTTTAATACCTTTTAAAAAATTAAGTATAGATTATAAATGAATATTACAAAAAAAAATTATTTTTATATGGTATATAAGACTATATGTAAATCTTAATATGAAAAATTAACTAAATAAGTAACAGTAACAACAACAAATAACAACATAAGTTCCAATTTCTATATTGAAAATCGTACCACCCACAAGTACGAAAAGTTTGTCACTGTAACTATAAAGATAAAAACCAATGTTGTCACTACATTTTTGTATCAAACAACAATGCACTTTTAATACATTTTAAAGAATTAAGTATAGATTATAAATGAATATTGCGAAGAAAGAAGTTAATTAATTAAGAATATATGTATATCTTTATAAGAACAACTAACTAAATGAGTGTTATAGTAGATATAGTAGTTATAATATATATAGTAGATGCAAGTGATCTATTATTGAAAAAGAATCTGGTAATTCCCCTACAAACACAAGAGAGCAGCAGTATGTCCACGAGAATCCAAAATCAACTCATACTGTGAAATTTCGAGAGATGCAAACGCAGCAACATTAACAGCTTTAACAACAGTAACAACCAAGAGAAGGATGACACAAAACTATCCTTGAGGCAGTAAAGAACTAATAAACCCATAGCAGAAAACAAAGCAGGCCCAGTACAGCGAGTACCCATAAAAAACTTACAAAACAACAAATAACTTTGATGTACCTAGACAGCGTGACAATAATAGCTATGAGATATCAACAATAGCTAATAGCTAATATTGAGACATCATCAATAACAGCTAGCAACCACAACCGAATAAAATATTTCAGCTACTGTATTTATCAGTGATAATGGATTCTGATCCACATTAGAAGAAAATGATAAATAACTGAACCAAAATTACATATTCATTATTGCTCCAATCATTAAACACTTACACCAGGAGTACAGAGTTTCACATCGACAATATTACTTAGCGGTGCGGTACACATAAAAACCACTTTGCAAGCTATTGTTCACACCATTTATATACAAAAAAATTCTGCCGAATCAAACCATTGGACGCATTAGACACCAGCAACAACCCCCATGCACACTAAACCAACTATTCACAATAATAATCCAGATAACGATTCCATGACAAAACATCCAGAAGATCAACTAAATGTAAATAATCTCGCTCTAATTGCCGAAATAAAAATCGAACCTTGATAAAGGAGAAGTTACTGTTTGCATCACTAGAATTCAATAACAAAATCTGCAACAAAACCATTAAAAAAAAAAGCTAAGTACAGCAGACAACAACTAGGAGGAAACTCATCGTCATCATGGGCACCATAATCACCGAATTACCAGTGACCATATATGTAAATAATACTTCGTATTTTATTCCTCATAGTATCATACATTTTGAATTGTTCTAAACTTTACAAATTAAGCATATTTTAAACTTTTTCCTTATAAGAAAAAATTATTATTATTTCATAATAATTTTTTCTTCCTGAGAGAAGGGAGGGATGTTGCGAGCCAAAATATGAAATATGCACATATGCATATTTTGCCTCGCGACATATTTCCCGAAATTGGGAACTACATATTTGTCAATGCACATACCAACATTGCTCACAGTTGTGATATACACAATACATACTAATATTACTTATAATTGTGAAATGTCAGAACATTGCGCCAACTGAGTTGCAGCTGGGTGTGAAAATGCTGACAAAGCACTTTCCCACACAATTCGTAGTTCTGCACTTACGTAAGCATACCTGTGTAAGCATACATGACAACTAAAATCACGCGGTCTACTCATATGTGAGAATATCAAGAAGTTGCTTTCTCATGTAGAATATATACACATGGAGAGTGCATCGATCGTGTACGTAAACACATATAGTACATACAAACACACAAGTGGTGTGAATATATTATGGTATATTATATGTTGGTATGTGGGTAGATTGATATGTGGCTAGTGTTAGAAAAATGGATATATGCTGCCAGCTTACTGAAGGTAGTGGCTGTTCAGTTGTGAGTCTTGCACCGAAGTGTTAGCTTTAAGAAAAGTGTAAATACTGCTATCCTTACGAGGCCCTCCAGTATTAGTGTAAAAGTGAAAAACACCAGCAAAAAAGTAGAAACCGCAAGTATCCTTAATAAAATATAATTGTTTTATTTTAGTCAACGAGTGTGTTAGACTCGAGAGATATTTAGGAGCTTAGGTCTAGGTGTTAATCTAGTGAGCTAGGTACTTAGTAAGTGTTGTGGAAAAATAGTACACAACACAGCAATGTTTTATCTTTTCCTGGCTTTAGGATCATTGTTACTTGTGATTTTTTCCATTGGTTAGGAAAGTAGTAGTGTCTGCCATTCTCTTCTACGCCGGCGCTTTTCATTAACGAGTTTTTCAATTTGGGTGTTGGTGGTTATACAAAAATTCTTTTGTTTTTGGTAATCACGTGGGGTTGAAACTATTGCAGCAGTAGTGAGCATGGTATTGATGATGTTTAGATTATCATCGATGTCGATCTCAGACTGGATTACAGGACTGGTGTTGATATGACTACTTATATACTTTTTGTATTTCAGCCAATCTGTTTTTGGGGATGTCAGCCTAAATGGTAGTTTTGACAATGGAGGACGTTTATTTAGATAAAATAATACAGGAGAGTGATCTGAGGATAGTTCGTAACTTATTTCGGCAGTGACAATATTTCGATTAAGATTTCGAACGAAATCAAAAATCAAAATCAAAAATCAAAATCAAAATCAAAATATTTAAGTTGACTCCGTATTGGTTGATTGGTTCCTTCGTGATTTGGTGAGGATCTGTTTGGGTGCATTTCTCAAAGCATCCTTTAACGAGTTTTTTTTATTACTGCAATTCGGGCACGATGGTTTATAAGTTCTTGGAATACCACAACTGTAACATAAGACCTTACGTTCACTTAAACAGTCTTGGTAACGGTGACCACTTTTGCCATAATTCCAACACTCTAATGTAATGGCTGCAATATTTCCGCCTGAATCATGCATCTGAGAAGCTTTATCCTCGTAAGAGTCGATATCGACTTCTGCGATACGTTTTCTAATTGGTGTTGTTTTGGTATAATTATGCTTTTGGGCGACATCCTTAATAAAGAACTCTCGCCTCCGACAAAGTTCTCTTAATTCTGATACTGATGATACCTTGATATTGAGTATCTCATGCTGTATATCCGGTAATAAATTTCTCCGCAAAATCTCCACTAGATGCATAAATGAGAGTAACGTAGAGTAACGTATCATATCCAAATTTATTACAGTGGTCAGATTCTGGCACATAAGTCCTGAATAGTTGATTTCCAAGCGGAAAAATTGAAGATGATAGATATCCGACAAATTTTCCTGATATGTTGGTCATACGTCGTGATTGTAGTTGACACATGGTTATAAGCTAATATTACTAACTGGCGCTGTATAAACTCCAAATGTGAACTAATGAAAATTATAAGAGAAAAAACAGACACAATTAAGAGTAAGAGCCATGAAGTAATGTTTCGGCATCACCACACATGAAAATAACGATTTAGTGTTGTTTCCTAGTACACGGTTTCCAATATGTGGATGATGTGTGTTTTTGTGCGGTGGCCCCATGTTGGGCGCCAAAAATTATAATACCTTTCTGTAGAATACAAGGTGTATATTTTCGTATGTTAAGATGCGGTTGCACCCACTGGAATTCGGCCTGGCTCGTCGGCAATCGGGGTAGGTTCCTGCATCCTATATTCGTATTGCAGAATGGGTAAGCATTTTATTTGCGTGCAAAATGTAAAGAACAAACACAAAGGAGGAGGTTGAAACGCTATATTTCAGCAGACCATAATATTAGACTGAAATTAATTGCCAGGTTGCTAATAAGACCAGGTGCTCGAAGTCAAAATAAACAAAAAATTACTTAAGCCAACATTTTTACAAATTTACGTTTCGATTTATTAAATATCATATACGATATGGAATTTATTAATTTTTTTTTAACAATTATCGCACTATTATTAAATATGGTAACTAAATTCATGTATTTAAATTTTCATTGTTCTTATAAGTGCATATGTGCAAAAGATATTCATGAGTTAGCTACATGTGTGAATACAAACCAAATGTAGCAACAATTGTATGCAGGTATATAAACACTGTATACTTTATCCATCGCTCAAACGTATGATCGTATGATCCAACTGATATATTCTGCGATAATGCAACAAATTTTGTTGGCGCTTGGAGAAAATAGCTGAGTTCAAGGAATTCATGTTTTAAAAACAAACTCAAGACATCATTACTAAATATTGTGCTACTGAATTTGTTAACTTTCATTTCATACCCCCCAGAGCACCTAACTTTGGCCGTTTTTGGGAGGCTCTTGTCAAATCTGCTAAGGGTCATTTGAATCGCAGCATAATGAATTCCAGGCTAACATTCGAGCAGATGTCGACTGGTCGAAATTGAAGCAGTTCTTAATTCTCGACCGAATGCAGTCATGTTCGTACATTTGAATCCATTTTAACGGTATGTTGTATTCATTTGTACTCTAATTAGTTGCTTATGACATATATACATATATACATATATTTATACATATTTAACCTACCTTACCTGCTCTGTTTATCAAAACTCTCTAAATTAACAATATGTATACCTAACTTTCAATAATGTAACATACATATTTACAACAAAGAACTATATTCCAAAGTAAGATTAGTTATGATTAGTTTATATACTTAAACCATGAAACGAAAAAGAAATGGAATTTTGTAAAAATAAATCAGTTTAATCGTTGACCACACCAAAGCCACATCATTTCGCTTGTTTAAGGGCACAGCCCAATTTAACAATTTGGTATCTATCGCGGTTGAGGAAAACGCTCCTAACCCAACAGGATTGTTCTATGAGAAAGAATTTAAGCTCATTTATATGTTGACTTAGGCCATTTGCATTCCAGTGGCAGATATTTAAAGAATGCGTGGCTTTGCTAGGAGATATCGCAAAAGCAGATTCTGGTTTCGTAGCATGTCTTGTATCATGTTCTACATTGAACACATGAATCGTTCATATTTTTTATAAACATTTGAATTGTTTTCACAATAAGGTATTATCGAAGGAATTCCTTTGAGAATATTTGCGTATGAGACTGGTTGAAATTGTGGTTCACTAGAAGGAGCATCACGTGTAGCAGGTGCGGGAGAAAACACGTTTAGCTGGTTTCGCTGAGACATACGTTTTTGTTTATAGTTGGCTGTGTATTTCCACCGCAGTTACAGCTTTTTTTACTCTGAAGTCTTCCTCAGATAACACATACACTGGGAAGTGTACAATATTTCTTGGTGTGTCCAAATCCCAGCAATTAGCGCGGAGTGTGAAGCAATAATCGTTGTTTTTCACTCTCATTGACTTGTTTGTTTTTATATTATCTTGATTCACTTTCTAATTTAAAAAAAATTTCTCCTTTAACAATAATAGAAGACCAAATTGCAGGATTATTTACAAACTAATTTTAAGCCTCTTTTTCGCGATATTTTCGATTAGCATCAACAATAAAATATTTGCTGATCCTAGATATCCTGGTAGTGCCGTAGAATGGAAATAGAACACGCGAATTGGAATCGGTCACAAGATGTGACCGATCACCCCGCAAAAAAAGGCAAGTACTCCAAGCTGGGGGTGATCCTTCCGCTGTTGCTCCAGCGCCATTAAAGCCACCCTATAGTGAGGTGGTCAGAGACCTCCTCCAGGTTGCTACTATTGATGTGAAGAGTAATAATGGAAAGCCAGTATTGGGAGTGTGGAACTCCATTGAGGGTCCATTTGAGATGGTTGTCGAACACCTCTTGGAGAAACAGACTTCAGTTCCTGTCTTCAACTGCGAGGAGGTTTGTCGCGGCTGTCGGGATATCAAGTGCGCTGACGGATACTCGAGGGAATTTCTGGGCAAATGCGTGACTAATATTAATATATATATATATATATATATATATATATATATATATATATATATATATATATATATATATATATATATATATATATATATTAATATTAGTCACGCATTTGCCCAGAAATTCCCTCGCGTATCCGCGTATATATATATATATATATATATATATATATATATATATATATATATATATATATATATATATATATATATATATATATATATATATATATATATATATATATTAATATTAGTCACGCATTTGCCCAGAAATTCCCTCGCGTATCCGTCAGCGCACTTGATATCCCGACAGCCGCGACAAACCTCCTCGCAGTTGAAGACAGGAACTGAAGTCTGTTTCTCCAAGAGGTGTTCGACAACCATCTCAAATGGACCCTCAATGGAGTTCCACACTCCCAATACTGGCTTTCCATTATTACTCTTCACATCAATAGTAGCAACCTGGAGGAGGTCTCTGACCACCTCACTATAGGGTGGCTTTAATGGCGCTGGAGCAACAGCGGAAGGATCACCCCCAGCTTGGAGTACTTGCCTTTTTTTGCGGGGTGATCGGTCACATCTTGTGACCGATTCCAATTCGCGTGTTCTATTTCCATTCTACGGCACTACCAGGATATCTAGGATCAGCAAATATTTTATTGTTGATGCTAATCGAAAATATCGCGAAAAAGAGGCTTAAAATTAGTTTGTAAATAATCCTGCAATTTGGTCTTCTATTATTGTTAAAGGAGAAATTTTTTTTAAATTAGAAAGTGAATCAAGATAATATAAAAACAAACAAGTCAATGAGAGTGAAAAACAACGATTATTGCTTCACACTCCGCGCTAATTGCTGGGATTTGGACACACCAAGAAATATTGTACACTTCCCAGTGTATGTGTTATCTGAGGAAGACTTCAGAGTAAAAAAAGCTGTAACTGCGGTGGAAATACACAGCCAACTATAAACAAAAACGTATGTCTCAGCGAAACCAGCTAAACGTGTTTTCTCCCGCACCTGCTACACGTGATGCTCCTTCTAGTGAACCACAATTTCAACCAGTCTCATACGCAAATATTCTCAAAGGAATTCCTTCGATAATACCTTATTGTGAAAACAATTCAAATGTTTATAAAAAATATGAACGATTCATGTGTTCAATGTAGAACATGATACAAGACATGCTACGAAACCAGAATCTGCTTTTGCGATATCTCCTAGCAAAGCCACGCATTCTTTAAATATCTGCCACTGGAATGCAAATGGCCTAAGTCAACATATAAATGAGCTTAAATTCTTTCTCATAGAACAATCCTGTTGGGTTAGGAGCGTTTTCCTCAACCGCGATAGATACCAAATTGTTAAATTGGGCTGTGCCCTTAAACAAGCGAAATGATGTGGCTTTGGTGTGGTCAACGATTAAACTGATTTATTTTTACAAAATTCCATTTCTTTTTCGTTTCATGGTTTAAGTATATAAACTAATCATAACTAATCTTACTTTGGAATATAGTTCTTTGTTGTAAATATGTATGTTACATTATTGAAAGTTAGGTATACATATTGTTAATTTAGAGAGTTTTGATAAACAGAGCAGGTAAGGTAGGTTAAATATGTATAAATATATGTATATATGTATATATGTCATAAGCAACTAATTAGAGTACAAATGAATACAACATACCGTTAAAATGGATTCAAATGTACGAACATGACTGCATTCGGTCGAGAATTAAGAACTGCTTCAATTTCGACCAGTCGACATCTCCTCGAATGTTAGCCTGGAATTCATTATGCTGCGATTCAAATGACCCTTAGCAGATTTGACAAGAGCCTCCCAAAAACGGCCAAAGTTAGGTGCTCTGGGGGGTATGAAATGAAAGTTAACAAATTCAGTAGCACAATATTTAGTAATGATGTCTTGAGTTTGTTTTTAAAACATGAATTCCTTGAACTCAGCTATTTTCTCCAAGCGCCAACAAAATTTGTTGCATTATCGCAGAATATATCAGTTGGATCATACGATCATACGTTTGAGCGATGCCAAAAATGCCTCTGTTGTTAGGCCTGAGACTACTTTGATGTGCACTGCCTTAGTCACGAGGGACACAAAAATGGCAATGTGGGGTTTGTAGGGTACCTTTCCCCTATATATTTACATGTCCACAAAAATTTATACCACAGCGAACAATTGGCCGCGATGGTGTTAAACTTTCCACTGGTAGGTTTCCCATCATATGTTGCAGCAGCATCGGCTTGTATCGTACGCAGTGGATGCAGGATCTGACGATGCGGCTCGATGCGTCGCGTGCATTCACAATCCAGAACTGAAGGCGAATTAATGCTACTAGAGCTTTAGGTCCTGCGTGATAATCTTTGATATGTAAGTGCCGAACGTAACACTCAACGAAGCTGAACTTGCTGGGAAGTAAAATGGGGTGTTTTCGACTTTAAGGTAGATCTGCTTACTCGAGTCGTCCACCGACCTTCAACAATTCGAATCCTTCGTGAAATCCAAGAATGGGTTAAGGTAACGCAGCGTGCCATTTGTCGTTGACTCTTTCTGAAGTAAAAGAATATCTCCAGCGAAGTGTTTTTGTTGTACATTCCATATGATGGACAGCAAAGCGTGGTGCAACTCCTCAGGCTAGGGGGTATTCGTTTGATGCTTGCATAGTCTGTTGTAGAAACAAAAAATCCAGGCAACTAATCGTATTCCACGGACGTAAGAGTTGCACCTGTCGGTAATCTCAAGAATTTGGGTTTTACCATTATCTTGAATACCGATTGTGGCATCTCCGAGTTCACCACTTCATGTCACTTCATGAAGAGTGCAATTTGAGCCAGTGAAGTACAATCTGCGAATCTTTCCAAAGATATTTATCGAAATTATAACTAAAAAAAAGTGATTTTATTCTTGCGAAAGTCGAACAAGAAGAAAAGAAGTGCGCCGCAGAGATCTAGCTTTGGCACTGATTGATTTTTGATAGGCGCGACTCTCGACTTTTGCCGTAAGAAGATTAACCCGAATAATTCCAGTACTGTCTATGGTACGTATATAAATTTCACAACCATAAGCGCGAATCGACGAATCGCAGAATCCATGAAGCTGAAGGGATTTAAAGTTTGTTGACAAGCAATAGCGTGGAATATTGATTGATGAGATCTTTGATAAACTAGTGACAAAGTTTATCCAAGCGAAATAAATATTCTGTGGAACAAATTCATCCCAATCGAGGCTTAGCAGCCACAGTTCCTGAAGAAAGATTTCAACGGTGATTATTATTTGTGCCAAGAGATCAAGTGGATCGAACAGAGACGATGCGATTGAGAGGATAGATCTTTTGTTGTTTACCCATTGAAGTTTTGCTTAGGTTCAAATGAAAATAAAAAGAAGTCATGAGTTTGATCCCATTTTAAGCCAAGTGTACTCGTAATGGATGTGCCGATGTTTAAGTCCTTTACGGAATCTTCGCTTCTAAATTTTCGGTGATTGGAATGCAATTTTTCCAAATCAAGTCCGCCTAATTTTAAAAGATCTGTTACCTCGCTTTTTATGCGTGATAACTCCGTAAGCGTGTCTGCTCTGCACAACAAATCGTCAACATAAAATGATGATTTTACAACATGTGAACCAACTTCAAATTGTGATACGTGTTGTTCGGCGAGATACAGTAGGCTTCGAACAGCGAGATATTGTGCAGCTGCCATTCCATACGTGACCGTGTTGAGTTAAAATGTACGAACGCTTTCATGTGGTGCACTTCTCCATAAAATATATTGGAACCTTCGATCTTCTGGACTCACTAGTACCTGTCGGTACATTTTGACGATGTTCGCAGTAAGCGTAAAACGATTTAGGCGGAAACGAAGAAGGAGAATTATAAGCTTTGATGTGTAGGTCCCACCATTTGTATGTCGTTGAGTGATTTTTGCGTTGTAGTTCGGCATAGTGCGTCGAAAACGACCCTTAATTTCGTCGATGTGCTGTTTGGTTTCAATACGCAGTGGTGTGGAATATGAGGTTCGTTTAATTTGGGAGTTTGAACTACGATCATATGTGCCAGAATTTCATATTCCTCCATAAAGGCGACGTACTGCATTTTGAGCTTTGGAGACCGTGACAATCGTCGTTTCAACGAGTTAAACCTTCGCAAAGCTGTCGTGTATGAGTCACCCAAGTAAGCCGGATCATCATAGAATGGCAATTTGACTATAACTCTGCCATATATATCTTGAGACACTGTGTCAGTGTATAGGCGTTCACAACTGTTTTGTTCACAGGCCCATGTATCTGTTGTTCCCGAAACTTGGAATGATCGCATTCCAAGAGACATGTAGTAGTATAGAATTTCGTTGTGTTCGTTCGATATCGACCTGAAAAAACCCAGCCCAACAACGTTTTCTGCAAAATTGGCAGATTATGTCCGAGTTTGATTTGACCGATCGCAAAAAGACTGAAAAAGCTTTCTGTACCCAGAAGCAAGTCGATTTTCTTTGATTTGTGAAATTGATTATCTGCCAGTACAATATTTGATGGGATGTTCCATGATGAGACGTCTCTGTCTGGATCCGGTTGGTATGCAATATGCGGCGTTATACAGAATGGAAGTGGTAAGTCAAACCCAGTGTCTTGCGATCTTATGTTGGTATTAGTCATAAATTTAATATTTGTTGCTGACTTACCAATACTTTAGATTTGAATATTATGTTTGCTTCGTGGTAACAACAATTTCTGTGAAAACTCATCCGTCATAAGATTCACTTGTGAGCAAGCGTCTAACAATGCTCTTCCTAATCGGTATTCACGAGATGCATCCCAAACTAAGACCATAGCAGTAGCAAGGATAATTTGATCCAACGTCGAATTGCCTATTGTTGTGCCTTCTTTTCGACACCGTAACTTTTCCTTAGATAACTTATTTCCTAGAACTTACCCCGTTTAATCTTCTACTTTTATAGAATGTTAAATCCTTCACAATGTAGCTTCTATTTTTAGTTCACACTAACTCGCTCTTAGAGTTATCTACTTATCTAGATTGACTGACTTCATTTCTGAAGTTCTCTTAGTTTATATAGCCTAATTTACATTTAACCCCGTTTTTGTATAAAAGAATTTCTTAAGAAATTGCAATTTCTTAAGTAGGTTGATTCATTGCAATTTCTTCAGTGGGTTATAATTATAACTTCTTTTTAGTAGGTCATCATTATTTTTTGTATCTAATACTTGCTGTTGTATATATTATTCATGCGTTAAATATTATGTATGCATAGTTGTTGCTTATTTTGTTTTTCTTCTTTTGGTTCTTTTTCTTTTCACTGTGTATGCTTTGGAAGTTATTTCAAAACCATGCAGTGTGATACCATAACCCTGACCACGCATTTTTATAAGCATACGATAACCCATTTTATCTAGTGATAATCACGTTGTGCATAGTATGGTGATGATCATTATATTAATGATTACAGCAATACTCATAAAATATAAACACATAATAGTATAACATAATAATATAACGTAATAGTATAACATAATAATAATATTAATGTAATATTTGTAGTGAGTCAAAACGCATAAATTAGACGAGCATTCTTTTGACTCATTACATCCCTCCCCTCCCCTCCCTTCTTGGCAGTGAATTTACAAAATAGCTTTGATAACTTGTTTATATATAATGTGTATTCTTGTTTTAATACCTTAAGGATTCAATCTGGGAATCTACCATCTCGGATGCTGATTTTCTTGGTTGCATGTTTCTGTTAAGTCGCTCTCTTCTGTTGTACTGAGATTAGACGAAGTTCCTGTTAACTACGCCGTTACTTTATATTTTATTCTAGATGTTGAAACTGATTTAATGTGTCAAAGAGGAGTTATTTGTAATGTGGATAATTCCTCGCTGCACTGCACTCTTTCATCTTTGCGTTTTCAAGTGTGACGTTGATCATTGTTGCAATTGGCTGAGTTGCAGGACTAATTTTTTTCTCTTTCATCGGTGCTACTGTTGTATAACATGTAGATTTCTTGCTCACCGTGATATACCGTGGTAACCAATGTCTGAATAGTTATTACATTACTCCTTTGTAGCATCAGAGTTGTTGAGGTGTTATCGTGTCTCCTATACTTGTGTGACTGACGATTTAATGCGCTTATTAAATGCATATCTTTGCAATATTTATACTTAGTGTACGTGTTTCGTCTGGTATGTACATTTTCTCTCGACAGTTCGCATTCAATGGATGGACAACATCTTGCTGTGTGAACACTACTACGATATATCGTTATGTCACACCCTCTAATCCATCGTCAAATGCCCGATAATTGAGTCAATAAATGGCGTTCACTATCCAGATAAATACGTAACACATGAGTCTTGTATGCACATACTGTGCATTGCTGCTGTTATATCAAACAGTCCAAGTATTTCATGAGAATGCTGCTTATTCTGTTGACTTTATTTAACGCTGTACCACTTCGTTCAGGCTATTGGAACTTATGTATATGTATGTAACTTCAACTCGATGTCTGTGTCTAAATCTTGCTGGATAAGATGTCTTTCTACTGTGTCAACGTTCCTCTCTACGTGAGATGACGAGATTACCAGTAAAATACTTATTCAATTATTTTCTACAAATTCTAAAACTTTTTATATTCTCATAATTACACTTACATAATAGTCGTAGTATATTCTTATAAATTAGACTTTTGTTCCATAAAATTTGTATGGTAGTTGTTATGTTTTTACAATATTATATAATTTTCTTTTAACCAATGGTTTACATGTATACGAGTATTGTATATAATGTAAGTTTTATATATTAATTTTTCATTCTGAAAATTTAAAACTTGGGAAGTGTATCGTTGTTTTACATGTTGCATAATTTAACAACAACGTTGCAATTTCCTTCTATTGCAATAACCAACTTTTCTGCACTATTCGATTGTGCATATTTTTATCTCAGACCGTGGAAGACGGAATGGTAACCCGTTATATTAATTCTTTCCATTTATTTTTTAATGATTTCCTAAGCCTATGTATTTCTATATTAACTTGAATTTATCTATTTGATTGCTTAAAGATAAATTGATGAGTATCATCAATCATGAGTATCCACACACCGAATTACAATTGCAAATGAACATGGCAACTTGCCCTATTCTTGTCCACATCACTTAATCACTTCGTATGGTCCAGTCCAGATGAGACTAAATTTATTTTTCCTAGTCTGATTTCTCAACAATACTTTATCATCTATTTCAAAAATTATAGGGTGGATCCCTCTGTCGTACTGAATTTTAGCTAATTTCTTTGCTTTTTCCTGATTTTCCCTCACTAACACATGTGACCTTTGTAGTTGGTATTTTAATACTTTATTTTGATCATCTGCATTGTACAAGGTGATCGTTTTTGTTTTTAGGTTTGTCGGCAAATCGATATTGAAACCGTGTAAGACACTAAATGGCAACCGTTTTGTCGAAGTATGTACGGTGTTGTTGTGTACATGCATCGATGATGCTAACCACTGATCCCAATTAAACCCATCTTCTTTAACGAAACTCCTAAGATATTCTGCTAAAGGTCTGTGGCTCCTTTCTAAAGAACCATTTGCTTGTGGATGGTACGGTGTTATATGTAATTTTTTAACACCCAGCATCTTTCATGTATCGGAAAACAATTTCGAAGTGAAATTAGTACCATTATCAGTCACTAAAATGTTTGGTATGTTATATCGCGCAATAGCTTCGTTGTAAAACGCTTTGCTACTGTACTATCTTCGGCATCTGGTATAGCTACGCAAATATAAGATGTGTAAAAATAATCTTGAAATGTACGTATGTACTTGTTTCCAGATGTCGTCTCTGGAAGACTTCCTACCATGTCCATATATACCTTTTCAAATTGCTTAGAGGGTGTATCAGTTAATATCATTGGCATTTTCGTAAGCCTCGAGCTCTTGTTAGTTTGACATTTCTTACAATTTTTAACATATTCTTTAATTTGGCTTCGCATACCTTTCCACCTATAAAAATAAATAAATAATAAATATGTGGCACTTAAAGCCCCAAAGGGCTCATTGGCCGAGCTTCTCTTCCATTACTGTTGTGCGTCTTAAATTTTGGACAGTATTAGAATGGACCTACTTATTTTAGCCGGTTACGAACGGCAGAACACTTGTGACATCACTTTTTCTGAGCTTTGTCACAGAGTTCTTTTTAGAAGCTTTTTCATGGCAAGTTGTTACTGTCGGAAGATTTGCCAATTGCTTGCCGACAGGTGGGTACCGTTCGAAAGAAAAATCTTTTCGATATTAAATTTGTTATGCATCAGCCTTTCCACCTATACTGTCTTCTAATCCTGAAATAAGTTTTCACAGCACCCTGATGCCTTCCTAAAGGTGAATCGTGGAAGTTGCGAAGTATCGTCAATATATCCCTTTCATCAGTGAGAAGTTCCGCATTATTGTTCTCCTGATTTTCTGAATTTTCATCTATTTCAAACTCGCCATCGGAGCTTTCATCAGGTTCTTCTTGAATTTCGGTTTCGTCGACTTTATTCCTCGCCATAGAACGAGTCACAACCATTGTTGACTCCTGATTCGGTTGTGGAACTCTGCTGAGCGCATCCGCGTTCAAGTTTCTTTTGCCTGGTTTATAAATTATTTCAAAGTCGAATTCAGATAGTTTATGTCTGAAACGTGCCAAGCGAGATGTAGACCAGACAATTGGCAATTCCTCGTAAGTGCTGATGGTCAGCGTAGACTTTGAATGGTCTACTGAGTAGATAAGCTCTATAATTCTTTACAGCCCACACGATAGCCAAGAATTCCTTTTCAATGGTGGAATATTTTTTCTCAGTATCACTGAGTGCTCTGCTCGCAAAAGCTATTGGTCGATCTTTTCCAATTTCAACTTACGATAGAACTGCCCCCAAGGCTTCATTGCTGGCATCAAATCAAAGAAGGCAAATTGCCTTCTTCAAATTTTCAAAAGCTTTCTAACATTTATCGGTCCATTCAAATTTTGCATCTTTTCTTAGTAATTTATTAATTGGTAGCGCTATGCTTGCCATATTTTCAACAAACTTTTGATAATAGTTTACTAAACCTAAGAATGCCTGAACATCTTTCCTATTTCTTGGAACAGGAATATTTTTAACATATTCTACCTTACTGGGATCTGGCAATGCCCCTTCCTCAGTGCACTTATGACCTAGGTAAATTATCTCTTTTCGCAAAAATTGGCACTTCTCAGTATTTAGTTTTAAGTTATGTTTACGTAAGAGTTCACACACGCGTCGCAAACTCGGTTCATGTTGTGCCAAATTCCTACACTATGTCATCCAAATATACAAAACAATCTATTCCCTGGAGTCCAGTCAATACATGATTCATTAATCTTTGAAAAGTAGCAGGTGCTCTCTTTAACCCAAAAGGCATTCTAATAAATTCATAATGCGCGACATCTGAACTAAAAACGGTTTTTACTCTGTCTGACTCTTCCATTACAACTTGATGATATCCACTGGCCAGATCAAGTGTAGTGAAATATCTACTATAACCTAACTGATTCAATATGTCATCGATGCGTGGAATTGGAAAAACCTGTTTAATGGTGGCATCGTTCAGTTTTCTGAAATCAACAACTAGTTTCCATTTCTTTTTTCCATAGTTTCCTGCCTTTCTTGGAACTAATATTATTGGGGAATTCCATGGGGAAGAACTGGGAACGATTATTTCGTCTTCCAAGATTTTATTTACCTTCTATCTTCCTTATGCACATCTGGTACCCTGTACTGTCTCTGATTTATTGGTGCGTGATCTGTCTTTACTGGTATCGTGTGTTTTATACTTGTTGTGTAGGACAATTTTTCGCCTCCAAATAAAACAAATCGTGAAATGACTTGAAGATGTCTTCCATCACTTTTCTTTCTTCCATATTTAGGTTTGAATCTAACTTAACTGTTTATAATATTTTAGTAAACCTCTTGTAGTTATTCGTTTCCATAACGTTATTTATTTTAGAAACTACATCATACTCTATGTGCTCTAGATGATTACTTACTTACTTATGTGGCCATAATAACCGAATATCGATTTAGGCCGAAAATATCATTCTTCGCCAGCCATCTCTGTTCTTCGCTAGCTGGCGCCAGTTAGAAATTCCAAGCGCCGTCAGGTTCTCCAGTACATGGTCCTTCCACCGGAGGTTAGGTCTTCCTCTTTTGCATCGTCCTCCAGCGGGTTCCGAATATAACACCGTCTTAGCTGGAGCGTGTTCTTCCGTACGCTCGACATGACCTAGCCAGCGCAGCCGCTGGATTTTGATGCGCTTTACTATGTCATGGTTGTACCTTATTCGGTACTCGCCACCAGCGCAAATAAGTCCAAAGATCTTGCGTAGGACTTTTCTCTCGAAAAATCTAAGCATTCGCTCATCCGAGGTGGAAATTGTCCAGGCTTCAGCGCCATATGTTAGGACAGGCATGATGAGAGACTTGTAGAGTGTAATTTTAGTTCTTCAAGAGAGGGCTCGACATCTCAATTGTTTACTTAGCCCAAAGTAACACCTGTTAGCTAGAGTTATCCTACGCATGATCTCCAGGCTGACGTCATTACTGCTGTTAATGCTGGTTCCAAGATAGACAAAGTCCGTTACTATTTCAAAAGCGTAGTTGTCAACAGTGACGTGCTGTCCAAGACGCCGGGACTCTTGATGATTAGATTTAACTATATTAACTCTTATATCGTTGCTCACATTATACGATTTCGTATTGGTACATAAACTTTATTATTTGAGACACATCCCAATGTCTCATCCAAAAACATTCCGGGAGAAACTTCTTGTTTTTCCACTATAACGGTTTCCAAATCGGTGTTTACCTTCAAGGGAACTATCTTCAAAGTTATCCTTGGTACTACAACCTCACTGTTGTAGAGTACTCTATTAGCCTCACTCACGGAAGAAACTCAGCTTCTTTTTCATAGTATTCAGGACCAATTCCATAAATTGTCTCTTCCTAGGATACCATCTGCAGGTATCCCTCTCATTTCAGATATTACATGTAATTCTAAAATCAAATCCTTAGTCCTTTCATGTTCGACTGCTATTGACCCTAACGTGGTGACAAATCCTTCGAATGCACCACTAAGATTTTTCCTTGGATTCCCTTTCTTGCTAATGCTTTTGTTAATTACTGCTGATTTTACTAAACTGGTATCTGCCACAGAGTCTACAAGTAAAATGAGTTTTCCATTTTTTGCTTCCTCACACGGAAACACAATGACCACATGACTCCAAATGACTCCAAAATAATAACCACGTTTGTTATCACTGGATAGGAAAGATAGGTCAACAATCCCTCTGGACGCCTGACTACCAACTTCCACCATCTTACTATCTGACGGTAAGAGTGTGTCAACAATCTCAAAAGACGCATGACGGACTCCTCCCATTTCAGCTGGCCTATTTTTATCAAAATTCTGGGATTCTCCGTTTATTGGCCGTACCTGGGCCCCCCGTAGTTTCGCTGAGTCTTTTCCAACTCTTTGCGTTTGTAACAATCGGCAATCCTGTGTTCGGCCTTCCTGCAAAAGAAACATTTAGCTTCGGTCTTAATCTGATTAGGCCCCACATTTTCTTGGCTTCCTATACTATGCCCTGTTTTTGAAGTATATTTCCCTTGCGGCTTTATATTGTTAGTAAACGTCGTACAGGATAGATTGAACTCATGCCCATATTGCTTACATTACAGAAGGGCGTATTTTTCCTTTAAAGACATTCGTCTCTGGTGTGTCCCTTCTTCTCGCAAAAGCAACGGGTAGAAACTTCCCTTTGGCTGTTTTGGGGATTTATTTTATTTTCTGGGTACTGATCTGCCTTAAATGGCAACTTATTATTCCTGTTGTGGTGGAACGCTACTATGTTACCTGTTTGGGTCTGGCAAGCTTCCTAAGAATTTAATGGTGTATTGAGACTAACATTGGCTCCCATGTTGAGCTGTTGCCCTCTTTCGAGTAGGATACTCGTATTTATGTCCATCTCTGCTAGTTCCTCGAAAGTGCCTTGTTTGCTTAGCATATGGATTCTAAGCATTAGTTCACTAAGGCCTGTTAGAAACGATATTTTTGCGGGAGCTTCTAGCTCTCATATTCCCCCATATGAGACTTTGACACACTGGGTTGCGGAGGTTTTCAGCTCGTCTAATCTTCTAGCAAATGCACTTATACTTTCCTGTGGTTATTGCCGTGCAAACTAAATTTGGTGAGTGATGCGTTCTAACTGGATTACTTTTAGGTATGTGTTCCTTAGAATTGTATATAATTCTTCTAAATTGGCAAATTTTTTTTCAATACCAAAATAAACGTATAAACGTATAGACGCTGCTTTATGCAAGATATGAAGTCTTCGAACTCATCTGGTGTTATTCCTTTACTGGCTAATTCACAGCCAGAGATAAATTGATAGACTTCTGTTCTCAAATTTTTTGACTCAGCTCCAGTGAGTACTGGAACTAGTCTACTAACCATCTTCGCTATCTCGTCTATACGCATTTTGTCTGATGTTTGTGGCTACGGGTCCGTAAGTATCCTCTTTACAGGTGTACGGCGGCGAAGAGGTGTCTCTCCCGCTAAACTGCGTTTCCTCTTAAGATTTCTTACTTGGGCCTGGAGAGCTCTTAATTGCTCAGTGTCTACGGAGATTCTGAGTTTTTTTTTTTTCTATAAATTCCTCAGAAATATTCCTCTCCTTAAGTAGTCCTACTAACTCCTCATTTCTTCTATGGAGCACCCAAGTTGTCTTTCACGACTAGACTTGCTTGACCCTGTGTTTTTAAAAGATATCTTAGTTCAGCTAATGTAGCTTCTGGCTCCTCACCTGGTGCTAGTACTTTGTCGTTGTTGTGAGTCAAAATAATGCTCATCTAATTTATGCATTTTGACTCACTACAAATGTTTTAGTAATATTATTATTATCGTTATGTTATTTTATTAGGTGTATTTACTGTAACCATTAATTAACGATAATCAACACACTATGCATAATGTAATTATCATTGGCTAAAATGGGTTGTTGTATATTTATAAAAATGCGTGGTCAGCGTCATCGTACTTTACTGTATGATTGTTGAACAATTTCACAACCATGAAAAACAAAGAACGAAGAAGAAGAAAAATAATGAATAAACAATAAATAAAATAATAAACATTAAAAAAAGAACCAACGGGTTATCGTACCTCGCTATATGATTGAGATAATTCAACAACCATACACAGTGAGAAGAAAATAAAAGCCAAAAAGAAAAACAAAATACCTAATATTGAACGCATCTCAAATTTTTTGACTCAGCTCCAGTGAGTACTGGAACTAGTCTACTAACCATCTTCGCTATCTCGTCTATACGCATTTTGTCTGATGTTTGTGGCTACGGGTCCTACGGGTATATGTGCATATATGTATATGCAATCTGCATATATATGCATATATATTGCATGGACGTCGTGCTCCCAAAATGACACACTCCGGTCCTTAAAAGGCACAATTTATGAATTGAAGACCAAATAAAAATACTTGTTTCGACTTACGAATTTCCAAATCTCCCGTAGGTCTGGCTGAGCAATTGCAATCCCGGCTTGTAGTATTGCGTTACAATCTAATATAGTTTTTAGTTGCATTGTATTATTCTATAATTTATTTAATAGCAATAGAATTTTTTCATTAAATTGCTGTTGATTTTCTCAAAATAGCAAAATCGCCAATAAAATTTTTCTTTCATCCGTTTTAATTTGACTATTTTCAAGACTTCAAAATCAGATGTCTAAATGCACAAAGTATAAAAAAAGGGTAAGTCCTAAACTATAAGATATCTTAGCAAAGGTTACGGTGTCAGAAAAAAGCGGCACAACACCGTGTTGTACTTTCGATTTTACGAGTATTGGTATTGCTCGTAAGTGGTATGTTGCTTAATTAAATCCCACATGAAAGTGGTGGCTTGCTGAATTACAATATCTAAGGAGATGATAACCTCCATCACATATTATCCTGGAATATAAATTGATTTTATGTCCTAGGGAACAATGGAATCCTAATACTGCGTTAAACGTTTAACCAAAAATATCTTGTCTTACAAGATACTTCCCAGTATCCTACCGACTGCGCTAAAATTTTGTGCCAAAATGTTGTGTCTTCCTTTCGGAGATCACAATATTTACTTAAATATCTTACTTTATAGGACTTACCGTTTTCTTCTTTGTCCGCCTTTAAATGAATCTCAATTCCGTCCGCTTTATTAGTCTTTATTGCTCACTGTCACTAAACTTCCTTTTACAATAGCTTTTGTCACTTGATTTTAACATGTTTTACTTTACTTTTTTGTATAATTACTTTTACACTTTTACTTTTTACCTTTGTTACTACTGTTACTTTTCCTTTTTTACTTTAACTTTTACACTTATTCATTACTTTTTACCTTTTACAATAACTTTTTACTGTTACTCTTCTACACTTAACCTTTACTTCAGCACCAAAACAATCTTCTTATCTTAACTAACTTCATTTCAGAAGTTCTCTTAGTTTATATAGTCTAATTTTACAAATTTACCTCGTTCTTGAATAAAGAAATTCTGAAGAGATTGCAACTTCTTCAGTAAATCAATTCATTGCCACCTTTTCAGAAGGTCATCGTTATAATTTCAACTTTCATTTTTGTTTCTATGCTTTAAATATTACGCATACATGGTTGTTGCTTACATTGTTTCTTTTCCAACAACCATGGCAATGAAGTGCAATATAACCATAACCATGAATTTCTACCAACAAAGTGACATAATACATAATACGGTAATGGTCATTCAGTCACTATGTTATTAAAGTTTTAATATTAATTACATAATATAATGTGCATAATGATATAATACAGAATATAATAACATTATATTGTTGTTATAACATTATAGTAATGAAATATAATAATATATATAATATAACAATTAGAATGCTTTTATAATGTAGTGAGCCAAGAAGCACAAATTAGACACGTACTATTTTGGCTCACAACAGTAGTAAAGCTGACCCTTATCAAGTTTGGAGTTCGAGAAACATATCATCAGCTATACCAAAAAACATTTTCAATGGTTAATAATAGCACTTTAAGAGATTATTATGTTAGTCTAAGAAATATACTATATACCAGGTGTACAAGCTTAAATCCGCTGTTTGCTCGTAGATGACGTTAGTGAGCATATTGATCTATTATCGACTGAGCATACTTTTTTTTATGAGTTTAACACCTGTTAACATCAATTAGTAAACATCATCAGTGATTTCATATAACAACATACATTTTTCTTCGTAAAATCATGTCTAGTTTCGTGCCAGAAAAAGAGCATATACGGGAAGCTCTACTTTTTTGCTTCAATTTGCAGAAATCTGCTGCTGAGTCGCATCGAATGCTTGTGGAGGCCTATGACGACAGTACGCTATCGGAAACTAGCAACTTCTTCTCCAAGACCAAATCGCTTTGGACGCAAGACGATGCTGTGCGTTTGGTGGGATCAGCAGGGTGTCATCTACTACGAGCTGTCGAAACCTGGTGAAACTGTCAATGTGCACCGCTACCACCAACAACTAGTGAAATTGCGCCGTGCTTTGGGTGAAAAAAGGCCTGGTTATGAACAAAGAAATGAGAAGCTGATTTTTCTCCACGACAACACCCCATCGCACACATCAAAACTGGTCCAAAACTACTTGGACACACTCAATTGCGAGGTGCTACCTCATCCCGCTTATTCACCAGATCTGGCCAATTCTGACTATCACCTGTTTTCGTCGATGGGTCACCCGCTCGCCGAAGAGCACTTCGATTCGTATGAAGACATCGGAAAATGGCTTCACGAGTGGTTTGCCTCGAAAAATGAGGAATTCTTTTGGCATGGTATACACAAATTGCCCGAGAGATGGGAAAAATGTATAGCTAGTGAGGGCAAATACTTTGAATAAATTAATTTTTTTTTTCTATGAAAAAAAAAGTGTTTTTTACCGAAAAACATCGGATTTAAACTTGTACACCTGGTAAATTAAATGAGAAATATGAATATGACACAAATAACCTGAAGAATTCAAAACTTCTAATAATTAATTGACTATATTAAAAACTTTTCTCAACAATATAAACGTCAACTTGGTATCAATAGTTATTAATATTAGTCAACAACATTCAAGATGCTTATAATCACCTAGAAACAAATGGTTTATTTAAAGATTAAAGAGCTAGAAATATTAGTCAAACAAAAAAACTTATCACCAAGAATATAATCAGCGATTTTATCCAAATTACAAGCACAGAAGTAGCAATAATGCAGTGCAATAATTCAGGTCAGTACAGAAAAAATAGTAATTATTCAAGTCAATACAGGCAGATTTGAGGACAGTTTAAAAATCCCGCGGGGCAGGACCAGAGGCACTTTAATACTCAAAATTATACAGAACCGATGGATATCGATTACATTGATGAAGCGAATTTTCTCTCAGAAGCCTCAAGGGAAGTTTACCGATAATAGAATTAGAAATAGGAAATACACAAATAAAATACCTTATAAATTAAGGGCCAACCACATAGATCCTAAATGAATATCTACTACCACAATATAAAATAATACTATTACCTAATCCAATAAAATTAGGTGCCGTAGCTCAGTGGTTAGTGTGTTCGCCTTCTGATCTGTAGGTCGTGGTTCAATCCCCGGCTGATGCATAACAAATTTAATATCGATAAGATTTTTCTTTCGAACGGTACCCACCTGTCGGCAAGCAATTGGCAATTCTTCCGACAGTAACAACTTGCCATGAAAAAGCTTCTTAAAGAACTCTGTGACAAAGCTCAGAAAAAGTGATGTCACAAGTGTTCTGCCGTTCGGAACCGGCTAAAATAAGTAGGTCCCTTCTAATATTGTCCAAAATTTAAGACGCACAACAGTAATGGAAGAGAAGCTCGGCCAATGAGCCCTTTGGGGCTTTATGTGCCACATATTTATTTATTTATTTAATCCAATAAAATGTTGAGCTGTAAATGGAGATATATTAATAATATACGAAATAATAACACTTTTACCAAAAGAGTTTAATAAAGATACTCTATGGCATGGAAATTAACATATTTAGGAAATAAAGATTTCGACGCAGTATTAGTTCAAAACTTTTTAAAACCTTTACAAGCAAACATAGATATGGAAACAGAGTCACTTGCAATTAATGGACAAAAAATAAAATATAAGGACTGCTACCCATATAAATACGAAGAAACCCATCAACTGGAGTTTGTAGATGACGATATATCGGAATTCGAAAACTTTTTCAAAGATCTTAATCCTCGAGAAAGGAGGGACTAGAGAAAATAATAGCATCAAATAGAGAGCTGTTTTCCGTGAAGGCGACCAATTAACCAATACGACAGAGGGACAGCACGAAATAATTACGACATTAGTTACCCCAGTGTTTTTAAAAAATATACAGGTATCCACAAATACACTAGCAGGAAATTAATAGACAGATAGAAAGAAATGCTTACGATAGGAATAATTAAAGAAAGCAATTCACTGTATAGCCCTCTATGGATAGTGCCAAAAAAGGCTGACAATTCTGGAAAAAAGAAATGGAGATTAGTGGACTACAGAAAACTAAATGAAATAACAATAGATGACAAATTCCCCATACCCAGCAGGGAAAAACAGCGTTTTCGACTCCACGGGGATTCGTAATATCCGAATGTCTTTTAGATATTACGAATGCCCTCTCAACATTCCAAAGAATGATGAATAGCATCTTAAAGGAATACATAAATAAAATTTGTGTCGTTTGTATGGACGACATGCATATCTTCAGCACATCCATACAAGAGCATATACAAAGCATTGAAAAAATGTTTAAAACATTACGCGACCATAATTTGAAGGTATCAAATTGTACAAATGCAGTTTCTTCAAAAAAGAAACAGAATTCTTAGGGCATGTATTGACACTCAAAGACGTCAAACCAAATCCTGACAAAGTCAATAAAATACTGAATTTGAATATACCCCATACCTCTAAACAAATTAAAACGTTTTTGGGAGCAGTCGGTTACTATCGAAAATTCATAAGGGATTTCGCTAAGGTCGCACTACTAATAATCCAGTGTCTAGGAAGGGAACAAAAATAGACGCTAAATAACGCTAATTACATCTTGGCATTCGAAGAAATGAAGACAATAATAACAGAAGCCCCGGTACCAAACCAAATAAATAACCAAATAATAATAGAAAAAATAAAACTATACTTGTCACAGAAAGGACACTTCAAGAAATTAATTACAGATAATTAATTACAGCCATACCGGCAACGCCGATATCGAACGCTTACACAGTACTCTCAGTGAGAAAATAAAAACCTTTACGGTAGAAGCTAGAAATTATAACATCAAAGAAAAAATGAGCAAAGCAATAGAATTTTACAATCGTAGTTATCATTCAGCAATAAAAGAAACTCCACAAAACGTGAATGAAGGGAAATGTGACCAATTAGCAATTTATAATAATCTAAAAATAGGAAAAGAGTAAGATATACAAAAGCAAAACAAAAAAAGAGAAAATTACATAGAGGAATGACAAGAAGAATGCACAAATAATTATAGAGCTCTTCGACACAAAGAGCAACATAAATTTATTAAAGCCAACTTACATAATGTACATACATCAAACGTTATTGTCAGTGCTATTACTAGCACTAACAATAACAGCGACAGTAATGGGACAAGTGACGATAGAGAAAATACAAACTGAAAACGGATTCATCGAAATCGAAACTGGAACTGAAGACATTGTGTAAAGCTTTGAGACAATATTGCATATAACTGATCTTTTCGAAATAGAAAATATACTTAACACAATGCGAAATAATATTGAGAAAGCCACACACTTCAATGACACTTTCCCCAAACTAAAAGAAATTATAGAACAAGATAGGAATAGAATACTTGATAACATCAGTAGCCTTAAAAACAATAACAATAAATTTTACGAACATGCCTTACTCATTGACTTCACGCTAAAGTTAAAAATACTGCAAGACAACGTTGATCACATTCTAGACAATATAGCATCAGCAAGATTAGGAATAGTCTAACTCTTGACAAACGAAGAGAGGTAAAAACTGGACATCAACCTTCAAAAGCTACAGAAAATACAACTTGGAACTATAATTGATAACAAAAATAAAATGGTACCTTTATGCCCAAAACAATGTTAATTCTACCGAAAATACTACTCATGCCGATAGGAATCTCTTTAAATATTGAATTTTTGTTTGATAAAGAAGAAATAATTAAGTACAAAAATGAAACGCATTCTTTTGACAACAAAATAGATAAACGATATTTAAAAATTTGTAATAATTGTATTTTGCATTAGAGGGTATAATATTGTTAAAAAATTAAAAAGACAGCAAAGTAAGTAGCAAATGTGACATACCGAAAAATCCTTTAAACGGTAATTTTGTTGTAAATTTTAACACGTTGACGGACACTTGCGTCTATAACCATCAAAGCGAAACGGTCGTTTTTAGACAGGTCGTTATGCTATAGTGGCACAAATATGCTCGTGGTTGTGAAGGGAGTAGTGCGATAGTGCTTTCTTTTGAATTTAGTTGCGATTGATATATTTACCGATATTTATTGTTCATACTGGTAAGTATTTGTTTATCATTGATTTTACACTTTAAATAGAAATAACATTAGCGATATTTATGGTTATACTGTTTACTTTTTATTTTTTATGATTTTACATTTGAAATATAAATAAATAATAATTTAAGTAATAAATATATATAAGGTCTAGTAAAAATATATGCATTATTTTTGCATTAAATTGTAGGTTTTATTTAGCATAGTTAGAATGATCCGATTTAGGTCAAACATGCACCGCTTTGTTTGATAACTTGTTGCCATTTTGCCAATTTCATAATGCCACTCTCATAGAAACCCTCGTCCCTATTGTCAAAAAACTGGGACAATCGATTTTCACAAGCTTCTCTTGAGGCGAATTTTTCACCAGCAAAATCATTCGCCATAGACAGGAACAGGTAGTAATCACTTGGTGCCAGACCCGGACTATAAGGTGGATGCATAAGAACCTTCCAACCAAACTTCCGGAGTTTGTGACGAGTCACTATCGATGGGCGCGGCCGAAAATAACATGCTTTTCCAGCCATCTCTGTTCTTCGCTAGCTGGCCCCAGTTAGAAATTCCAAGCGCCGTCAGTTTCTCCAGTACTTGGTCTCTCCACCGGAGGTTAGGCCTTCCTCTTCTGCTTCGTCCTCCAGCGGATTCCGGATATAGCACCTTCTTAACTGGAGCGTGTTCTTCCATTCGCTCGACATGATCTAGCCAGTGCAGCCGCTGGATTTTGTTGCGCTTTATTATGTCAATATCGGCATACAGCTCGTACAGCTCATGGTTGTACCTTATTCGGTACTCGATGATGAGAGACTTGTAGAGTGTAGTTTTCGTTCTTCGAGAGAGGACTCGACTTCTCAATTGCTTACTCAGCCCAAAGTAACACCTGTTTGCAAGAGTTATCCTACGCATGATCTCCAAGCTGACGTCATTACTGCTGTTAATGCTGGTTCCAAGATAGACAAAGTCCCTTACTACTTCAAAAGCGTAGTTGTCAACAGTGACGTGCTGTCCAAGACGCCGGGACTCTTTGTTTGTTGACACTAGATACTTCGTCTTGCCCTCGTCCACCGTAAGACCCATCCGACGCGACTCTCTTTCCAACTCTGAGAATGCTGCACTGACTGTTCGCGTGTTCATGCCGATTATGTCAATATCGTCGGCATACGCTAACAGCATGACACTTTTGTTGAAGATAGTGCCATTATGTGGTAGATCAGCAGCTCGTATTATGTTCTCCTTAATAAGATTGAAGAAGTCGCACGATAACGTATCACGATTGTCTGAAACCCCGTTCGGTACTAAACGGTGCGGAGAGGTCCTTCACAATTTTCACTGCACAACGGGAGTTATGCAGTGTCATTCTACAAAGTCGAATGAGCTTTGCAGGAATACCGAACTCAGACATTGTTGCGTAGAGCTAATCCCTTACCGGACTGTCGAAAGCGGCTTTATAATCAACAAATGGGTGGCGTCTGTCGATCTGTTTTTCTTGGGTCTTCTGCAGGATTTGGCGCTGTGTGAAAATCTTTGCGATTTATCATATGATTAATTAATCGAATAAAATTTTTGTTTGCTATCCCTAGTAATAACACCACACAAATCATCAATTCACAAAACCGTATGGTATGTTTTACATCTTTCCTCTTTTCTTTTTTAATTTATTATTGTTTTATCTCTAAATTCAACATTACACTTTGTTATTGTTTTTATAATGAATTGTGAATTGTTTTTATAATATTACTCCCATATAGTTGTTGAAATTGGTTTTATATATTTTCCGAAATTTTTGTTTTGTTTGTATAACTTTTACTTACTTACTTATGTGGCCATAACAACCGAATATCGATTTAGGCCGAAAATAACATGCTTCGCCAGCCATCTCTGTTCTTTGCTAGCTGGTGCGAGTTAGAAATTCCAAGCGCCGTCAGGTTCTCCAGTACTTGGTCTTTCCACCTGAATTTAGGTCTTCCTCTTCTGCGTCGTACTCCAGCGGGTTCCGAATATAACACCTTCTTCCATTCGTTCGACATGATCTAGTCAGCGCAGCCACTGCGCTTTACTATGTCAATATCGGCATACAGCTCGTACAGCTCATGGTTGTACCTTATTCGGTACTCGCCACCAACGCTAATAGGTCCAAAGATCTTGCGTAGGACTTTTCTCTCGAAAACTCCAAGCATTCGCTCATCCGAGGTGGAAATTGTCCAGGCTTCAGCGCCATATGTTAGGACAGGCATGATGAGAGACTTTTAGAGTATAGTTTTCGTTCTTCGAGAGAGGTCTCGACTTCTCAATTGCTTACTCAGCCCAAAGTAACACTTGTTAGTAAGAGTTATCCTACGCATGATCTCCAGGCTGACGTCATTACAGTTGTTAATGCTGGTTCCAAGATAGACAAAGTCCCTTACTACTTCAAAAGCGTAGTTGTCAACAGTGACGTGCTGTCCAAGACGCCGGGACTCTTTGTTTGTTGACACTAGATACTTCGTCTTGCCCTCGTCCACCGTAAGACCCATCCGACGCGACTCTCTTTCCAACTCTGAGAATGCTGCACTGACTGTTCGCGTGTTCATGCCGATTATGTCAATATCGTCGGCATACGCTAACAGCATGACACTTTTGTTGAAGATAGTGCCATTATGTGGTAGATCAGCAGCTCGTATTATGTTCTCCTTAATAAGATTGAAGAAGTCGCACGATAACGTATCACGATTGTCTGAAACCCCGTTCGGTACTAAACGGTGCGGAGAGGTCCTTCACAATTTTCACTGCACAACGGGAGTTATGCAGTGTCATTCTACAAAGTCGAATGAGCTTTGCAGGAATACCGAACTCAGACATTGTTGCGTAGAGCTAATTCCTTACCGGACTATCGAAAGCGGCTTTATAATCAACAAATGGGTGGCGTCTGTCGATCTGTTTTTCTTGGGTCTTCTGCAGGATTTGGCGCTGTGTGAAAATCTTTGCAATTTATCATATGATTAATTAATAGAATAAAATTTTTGTTTGCTATCCCTAGTAATAACACCACACAAATCATCAATTCACAAAACCGTATGGTATGTTTTACATCTTTCCTCTTTTCTTTTTAATTTATTATTGTTTTATCTCTAAATTCAACATTACACTGTGTTATTGTTTTTATAATGAATTGTGAATTGTTTTTATAATATTACTCCCATATAGTTGTTGAAATTGGTTTTATATATTTTCCGAAATTTTTTTTTTGTTTGTATAACTTTTACTTACTTACTTATGTGGCCATAACAACCGAATATCGATTTAGGCCGAAAATAACATGCTTCGCCAGCCATCTCTGTTCTTTGCTAGCTGGCGCCAGTTAGAAATTCCAAGCGCCGTCAGGTTCTCCAGTACTTGGTCTTTCCACCTGAATTTAGGTCTTCCTCTTCTGCGTCGTACTCCAGCGGGTTCCGAATATAACACCTTCTTCCATTCGTTCGACATGATCTAGTCAGCCCAGCCACTGGATTTTGATGCGCTTTACTACGTCAATATCGGCATATAGCTCGTACAGCTCATGGTTGTACCTTATTCGGTACTCGCCACCAACGCTAATAGGTCCAAAGATCTTGCGTAGGACTTTTCTCTCGAAAACTCCAAGCATTCGCTCATCCGAGGTGGAAATTGTCCAGGCTTCAGCGCCATATGTTAGGACAGGCATGATGAGAGACTTGTAGAGTATAGTTTTCGTTCTTCGAGAGAGGGCTCGACTTCTCAATTGCTTACTCAGCCCAAAGTAACACTTGTTAGTAAGAGTTATCCTACGCATGATCTCCAGGCTGACGTCATTACAGTTGTTAATGCTGGTTCCAAGATAGACAAAGTCCCTTACTACTTCAAAAGCGTAGTTGTCAACAGTGACGTGCTGTCCAAGACGCCGGGACTCTTTGTTTGTTGACACTAGATACTTTGTCTTGCCCTCGTCCACCGTAAGACCCATCCGACGCGACTCTCTTTCCAACTCTGAGAATGCTGCACTGACTGTTCGCGTGTTCATGCCGATTATGTCAATATCGTCGGCATACGCTAACAGCATGACACTTTTGTTGAAGATAGTGCCATTATGTGGTAGATCAGCAGCTCGTATTATGTTCTCCTTAATAAGATTGAAGAAGTCGCACGATAGCGAATCACCTTGTCTGAAACCCCGTTCGGTTGTAAACGGTACGAAGAGGTCCTTCCCAATTTTCACTGCACAATGGGAGTTATGGCCTACAGCTACAGTTTGGAAAATGTTTCTGTACCCAAAAGAAGAAATATTTTTTGAGCTTTATGAAATTCTGGAACCGCTAAATTAATATTGTATTATTGGGTGTTAATAGTCATTAATATTTACTATGCGATCTGGATGGCTTTCTGAAATGGATCGCATTATCCACAATTCTGCCAAAAAATCAAAGTTAATAACTCGCGATTTTACAAACGAATTTAATGTCTTCCGTACTTTCTTATTTGCATTTCCGATGCTGATGATATGAAGGGTTGTACTCTAACGGCGGATACTCTCTGGAGCTACTTTTTATGTTAACTACATCTTCAGTCAACGTAACATGGTCTGACATGCTCGTAATGTGCATGGAATGCGAGGTCGAATTTTGCGGTACAGTTTCGAAAGATATTGGATATTGGTGCATCAACGTGGTGCCCTGTATTTTGAGACTGTGCGACCTTTTCGCAATCAATTTATGCAATTTGTGCAGAGAGGATTTTGAAAGTAGAACACGCGGATATATTACGATCCTTGGACTTACAATGTGGACACACCAGCTGTTTTGGATTCGAAATCACTAATGCTGTCATAATCCAATTGTTTTTCCTACTTAGACCGAAAAACGGGGTCAATCTGCGACATGACGAGATGAATTATGATTGCGTTCGTGATCTTTTTTTCGCCACCCAAGGACAACAATTAGTCGTTGCAGCCGACACTGTATATATCCTTATACGCAATGAAAGTGCAGATTGCTTTTGAATATTTGGCAGCTAAAAAAGTTTAGAAATTGTATCGAAACATAGTAAACATTTGTTGTCATAAACTTTTTTGATACTGGCCAAAGCATTCGGAAAATTTTCGGCCGACATTTGAAAGTCCTTTATCGTTCCCAAGGCTTCACCGGACAGACAGTTCAATCAATCAAACAAAAGAGAGCGTGACGTTGAGGCAAGGACAAAATCCTTGTTCATCAAGTGGACCACGCGAAAACAGACCGAGGTCTGTTAGAGGATATGAGTCCTATAGATGATACCTCTGAGGGCTAACCACAAGTGTTACGGGCACTGCGACCAAACGAGATCTTTTGTACCCAAGCTCGTCTACGACACTAGAATCTCCTCTACCTTTTTAATGAAGGATAGAATTGATCTTGTCGAACTTTTGATGACTGAAGGTGGCGTTGGTTAACTCAGCTGAAAATGTTTGAGGCGAAATCTGACCAAGGCCGGACATTCGCAAAAGATGTGTATCAATGTTTCATCCTCCTCCAGACAGATTCTGCACTTCGTGTCAGAAGATAGTCCCAGACAGACAGTTAACCAAGTGGTTAAATTTCTCAATGTTCTGAAATGTAGAATCATAATATACTAGGCTCTCGAACAGGCTCATACAATTTTTAAACTCTGAATATTGTCCTTTGAATTTTGGTAAATTAATTTTCGGAAGTCTTGAGCTGTGACGCCCTATAAATGAAGCTAAGGCAATTTTAAGTTTTATTCTTCACCAATATTGACTTAATTATGTATTTTGTTTCTACATGGAAGATATGGGTCTCCATGAGCCATATCTTCCTCGTCTATCTCCTCTATTTTCAGCTGATATTGCATTAGCTTTTCGCAATGAGAATTTAGTATATCGAGTCGATACTCCAATTCGATTGGGTCTAAGGACGTTGTTTTCTCGCGGTTTTCTGCACGGAAAAGCTGCTTCGGCAGCAATTGCAAGGAGATTCTCCAAAAAATAACTTGGGCATGGTATTGATCCAAGAATCCTGGCACTATAAAGATGCAATTCGAGGATTCACCTGAGACAGCAGAAAGGTAATATGAGATAAAAGGCATAGTTCACCTAGAACCTGCATACTACTTAACCAATATATTAACAGTGTTTGTCTTACAGAATTTGTAACGAGAGGCTTAGTCCCAATCCGGGCCCTAATTGATATTGAGAGCAGAAAACGAGAAGTATTGGTAGCATCAGCATACTTTCCGGGCGACAGAAGTACTGCAGTTGGTGAAGTTCTGTCATGGGCACAATTTGCCTCTAATTGTGGAATGCGACTCCAACGCACACACATAAATAGCCGAGGTGAGTACCTTCTAGTATACGTAGTGCTTTCAACTTAGAGATTTTGAATGAGGGAAATAAACCTACATTTGTTACTAAAGTTAGGAGCGAGGAGTTAGATAGGAGTCAGTCCAAGCATTGCTAGGTACATGAGGAATTGAAGGGTTTCTAGGGAAGAATCATTATCTGACAATAAGGTAATTGAGTTCTCTCTGGAGGGCCTAAATATCTAAGCACCAAAATGTAGAAATCCCAAGAAAACCTAGTGGGAGAAATAAAAAAGAATTAATATGTGGGACTTAAAGCCACGAAGGGCTCTTTGGCCGAGCTTCTCTTCCATTATTGTCGTGCGTCTTAAATTTTGGACGGTATTAAAAGGGACCTACGTATTTTAGCCGGTTCCGAATGGCAGAGCTCTTGCGACATCACTTTTTTTTAGCTTTGTCACGGAGTTCTTTTAGAAGCTTTTCCACGGCAAATTGTTACTGCCGGAAGAATTACCAATTGCTTGCCGACTTGTGAGTACCGTTCGAAAGAAAAATCTTTACGATATTAAATTTGTTATGCTTCAGCCCGGAATTTTCCCACTACCTACTGATTAGAAGGCTAACACACTAAACACTGAGCTACAGCATCCACTTCTGGGAGATATAAAGGGTTATCCATTTTGAGGTTTCAAAAGTAAATGTAAATAAAACACATATAAAATATTTTTTATCATGATATTTCTTTTTTATTATAAAGTTTGAACGTTGGCATTATGTGCGAAATACTACATCATTTAAATAACCACCACGCGAATCGTTGCAAGCATCGATTCTTTTGAGGTAATTTTCGACCACTTTTTGACACATATTGGGCGGTATCTCAGCCATAATGTGACGAATGTTGGTGTTTAGGTGCTCAAGAGTTAAAGGTTTATCTGCATAAACACGGTCTTTCGCGTAGCCCCACAAAAAAAATTCAAGCGGTGTCAAATCGCATGATCTTGGTGGCCACTTGATATCGCCACGACGAGAAATTACGCGGCCAGAAAATTTCTCTTGCAATAAAGCCATATTCGCTCGAGTTGTGTGGCATGTGACACCGTCTTGTTGAAACCACATATTCTCTAAGTCGTATTCTTCAATAGCAGGCAAAAAAAAGTAGGTTATCATATGACCATAACGCTCCACATTGACGGTGACAGTCGTTCCATCGCCGTTTTCGAAGAAGTAAGGTCCAATCACACCTCCGGACCAAAGAGCGCACCAAGCAGTGACTTTTTGTGGATGTAGTGGCCTCTCTTCAATTAGTTGAGGATTCTCAGAATCCCAAATACGACAATTTTGTTTGTTAACATACCCACCGACTGAGAAATGTGCTTCGTCGCTGAAGAAAATTTTATTCGAAAAATCGCCGTCTACCGCCTGTTGTTCAAGCACCCATTCGACGTATCTACGACGTTGTGAATGGTCAGCTGGCTTCAGTTGTTGTGTGAGCTGGATTTTATATGGATGTAGGTGTAGATCCAAATGCAAAATACGCCATAATGTGCCGTAAGACAGTCCTAATTCCTGAGAACGACGAGGAATCGACACATTCGGGTCTTCGGCAACACTTTCACTTACAGCAGCGATATTTTCGGTGGTACGAGCGAAACGATGATGCACAGGCCTTACAATATCTGTAACCGATCCAGTCTCTTCATACTTCTTCACAATTTTGCCAATTGCTTACGTAGTTGGACGATTATGTAAACCATAATCTCCTCTTAAAGCACGATATGTGGCTGTGGCAGAATCACCATTTTTGTAGTAGGTTTTTACAATTTTAATGCGTTGTGCGATAGTTAAGCGATCCATTTTCGCAAATGTCAGACTTTGAACTGAAAAAGAAAGAAATTGTTTTAACAACTCAGTTTGACAGATGTCGAATTCTAGCCCTATACTTTTGAAACCGCGAAATGAATAACCCTTAATAAAGAAATTCTCGGTTACAATTTACAAAGCATTTTATCGAGTAAACTCATACGTAACTATTATGAGCTCGGAGATAGCGTGAATCAATTAAATGGGGAAATACTGGACGCTTTCCATAGCAGCTGCAGCCCATTAAAGAGGGGCGCACTTAGGCCAAATTATTGGCCCATTGTGTCACCATGCATCGTTGATGCTTACCATCCTATCTCCTCTGTTAAGCGGAACCATTGGGATTTCCTAATGAATAGAGCAATGTCCCTGACATCCATGGGTGCAAGCTCAGTGGTATATGTAAAAAAGGCACTCCCTAGTAGAGTGTGCCTTCTGCGTGCCAAGGAGGGGCATCTACAGAGGAAGTGGTGAACACTTTCCTCCTCTTCCTCGTCCTGGCAGCTGCTACAAAAATGGTTGGCCGGTAAGCCGGCCACTGGCTTGTGGGTAGGCATGCAGCACTACCCACAAGCCAGTGGCCCGTGAGTACGGCGACTACATTACTGATGGTTTTCCTGCCCATTGACAACAGTGAACGGGTTCGTCTATTGTCAAGGGTTGGTCAGATTTTCCTAGTGGTAGCACAAGAGCTCTCATCCTCCCATCTTCTGTTGGCTATGGTGAGAGATTAGAAAGGTAAAACGTACCAACTTCAGGAATTTCTATGAAAGTATCTCCTCTTTACCAGCTGCAAGTAGACTATACAAAGTTTTTGTAAAAGCTGGACTAGACATATTATTGTCCCTAAAAATGGAAGATGATACTTATCTAGAAAGGGCACAATTGTTATTAAAGACACATTTTCCAGAATGTATTACAGAAGACATCAGTCGATCTAAATTTCGGCCAAACAAACCCATCGCTGGAACAAGGAAATGAACGGTGGGAATAATTTCTGTGGCCATACTTAAATGGGACTTAAACACCTTTCAACTTTTCAAGTCGCCTGAAACGGACGGTATCTTTCCCGCTTTTTTACAAAAAGCATAAAGGTAATATGACCGTTTTTCATGAACATCTACTACAATAGTCAGGCTTTCGGGTCTATATCAAAATCTTGGAGAAGGGCAAAATTGTGTTCTTCTCAAAGTTGAGAAAAAGGCCACAGTACACCCCAAGTCCTTCAGACCGATAAGTTTGACTTCTTTCGTGTTGAAGATGCTTGAAAAAGTTGTAGACAACTACATAAGATGTGGAATTTTGCAGCAGGTGCCATTGCCCTCCAATCAACATGATTACAGAGGAGGAAAATCAACTTTAGACTGCTCTCAAGGAATTAAGAGATCTAGTGCAGAAGGACAAAGAAAGAAAATAGCTATATGCGTTTTCTTTGTTAAATATGGGGGGTGGAAGTGGTGGTTAATTAGATGAGGAGTTGACTTGGTTACGTCCAACTGGATGGCAGAAGTCCTGCACACCAGCGAATCGTCCTGGAAATTGAACTTTGATTCTGCAGCAGTTTGCATACACTTCCTATGTTTCCATATGTTTCCTACCATACTCTCCGTCTACAGTATGCTTCAGATCAATAATAATGAGTTCGGATTTACCATGCATGCTTATGCCACCAGCACTAATTATTTTAAGCCCTGCTTTCCCCTTTGTACCGGTATAATTGATTCTGGGTCACTCGTTCTGATTCACATATTCACAGTTAAGCTTGGGAAACAATACGTGTTTCTGCTTACAGTTTGAATTTTAACGCGCATTTATATTCTCTGGCTTAGATTACTACATTGAAATATGAAATAAGAAAGAAAAATATTGCATTGTAGAAGTACAAAAAATTTTCAAAAAATCGCAATATTGTTTTTTCGGTATTCACACAAAAGTGCTCCTGTAAAAGCAACTCGTAAATCATTAGGTATGCTCATTCAGAAACAGCTTCTGATTTTTTTTACAATAGAAAACGTAAATTATTTTAAAATTAAACACGGCAATATCTTACCTCGTTATACTTTTTTCAATAAGACACACGTAATCGCACTTTAAAAAAAATTTGGTCACTATTTAAAGCTCTCAGCTTGAAGTCTCACTTCCGAATGCAAATATCGAGGTAGTAAGTTTAAAGTATATACAAATGAAAGAGAAAGCAAGACAAATTGACAAAACGGGAAATCCCCCTTTTACGTATAACAAAACATACTGAGCTTTAAATTTGTATAAAAAAACAGCTGTACAGAAACTTTCGGACCACTATGTACATCTTAAAATTATCACAAATAATTTCATCCAAAACGTTTAAAATTTTTTCCAGTCATAATTTTTTCTCTCTTCTTTTTACATAGATTTTAGTATTTTTCAAAACGGAGATAATTTTTCACTTCATTCAATGAAATTGAACCATCATCTCATCAAAGTCCATGATGGTTATGAACTCTTTATTCAACAGCTTAGAACTAAATGGGGCTTTAGTGATAAAATTCTCATACGTTTCGTAATTGGAAAAGACTGCTATTTCTTTTACAACAAATTTGTTGCTGTAGCTTTTGAACCATTTCACATCGATTATTGCAGTTGTAATCATCGTGAGTGCAGTAAATGTTTTTTTTTTGTTCAACAAACGGTGTATACTTAAGAACACGATCATGTATTAGAACACAATATGCCGATGTATCCTTAGGAATATTTTTTTATGTTTTGAATTCGATTTGAACATCTAACGGACCTGTTTTGATTTATTCATTCTGATGTGTTGGTAATGGTAATCATTGTACAGGCTAGGCTAAGGCCTTTATGCACTGCAACCAACTTGATCTATTGTTCACCTCTTCGAACTTAGATATTTAGTATATTTAATATATCGAGGAATCGAACCAGGTCCTTCGGGGGTAGCATTTGAAGGTTTTTATCTTCTAGTAAGTATGAACCTAGGATTTTATGCCTCCTGTAGCCTAGTGCATCACAGGTTGTGATTAAGTGTTCCATGGACTCTTCCTTATCACAGCAGAATCTGCAAGTGCTTGTGTTAGATATTCCTATTTTGTGTAAGTGTTTATAGCATGCGGAGTGGCCTGTTTGTGCTCCGAGGAGTAAGCTAAGACTATTTTTGTTTAAGGTTAGAGCGGTGTTTTCTCTTTTGGCATCAAAGCTCAGGAATTTTCTGAAGTGGTTGAGAGCTTTGAGGACTGATGACTGTCTGAAAGTATTTTAATTTTGGCTCTTTGGAGGAATTTTTGGTTAAGATTTCCACTGCTTTCATTATAACATAGAGCTCCACATGGAAAATTGTGGTATCCGCACTTAGTGTTATTAATTTGTGTGTTTTTGGTACCACAATTTCTGCTTCTACACCTTGAAGCGTTTTAGATCCACCTGTGTACCATTTTTGGGATTAATTTTTTTACCCACCATACCAATGCCCCATATAGTATGATGGGTCTAACCATTTTGGTGTAAATCCCGAAGGTCATTTTTGGGCTCAGACCCTAGGTTTTCCTTAGAAGTTGCTTTGAGATGTGCTTCCCATGTGAGTTTTTTATCCAGGATGATCCCTAGATATTTTACCTCTTCCTTCATGGGTATCTCTGTCTCGTGTATTTTTAATATTGGAGTACTAAATGTCCTTTTTCTGGTGAAGGGGGCGATATTGGTTTAGGTCGGGTTAATTGATAACCCCTCTTTCCTACACTACTCCCATGTTGTACTTAAGGCATTCCGCATTAAGTCCCCAATAGTCCTTTCATGGTTGCCTTTGATTATTATAGATATGTCATCAGCATATCCAATTGTTTTGTACGTTTTATTGTTAAGGATCTGTATTAGGTCGTCAGCTACATAGTAAGGACCATAGCAGCGGTGATAGTACACCTTCCTGCAGACATCCCTTTACCACTGTAACACATAGGTTGTCTTGCCCTAAAGTGGCTGTGATTGTTATTTGGTTTACAATATTACTTACCCATTTTACTATTGCTGGATCTGCTCCTCTATTGAAGAGTGCAAGTTCTATTGACTGAAAGTTCGCGTTATCGAAAGCACCTTCAATGTCATTAATGCACAGTGGGCTACTTCCTTTAGGCTTAATGCCTTTTCTATATCGCCAACAATTGTGAGCAGTGCTGTGACTGTAGATTTCCCTTTTTGATAAGCAAATTGTTGTTTGTGTGGCGGAATGTTAGAAATTACCGCTTCTCTTAGGTAGCAGTCCAATATCTTCTCCATGGTTTTCAGCATGAAGGACGTAAGACTGATTGGCCTATAGGATTTGGGAACCTTCACCTCTCGCCAAATCTTTGGAGCATATCCCAAAGTTAGGCTACATCTGAAGATTTGAACTAAGATGTATATTAATCTCTTGGTCCCTTTAGAAAGTAGGGCTGGGAATATACCATCAGGTCCGGGTGACTTGTAGGGTTTGAACTAGTTGATTGCCAATTCTACCCTTTGTCTATTCTACAGATAGTAGAGCTTCTTGCTCTATAGTGATTGTATGCTGACACCCCTTGATCGTTGTCACTGTTTGTGTTGAGCCGACATTCAGGGAAATGAGTTCGAAGAAGAAGTTCTATTGTACTATCAAAAGTGTTTGAGTAGATACCATCCGGTGCCTTTAGCGTGGAAATTGGGTTGGATACCACCATGGACAATGACTTTTGTATTCTGGCTGGATTGGGACATCTCTAAGCTCCTCACAGAAGTATATCCATGAGTTCCTTTTAGATTTCCTTAGTTCCTTGTTATATAATGTCAGGGATTTCCTATATACGTCCCATGCTTTGTTTTTCTTTGCATCATTGAATTTAGGTCTTGCTATTTGACGGAGATTGGCAAGTTCTTTGTACCACCAAGGAACCCTCTTTGTTGAGGATTTTGTTTTGAGCGGACCGTATTCGTGATATGAGGATATAATGGAGTCAGACAAAGTTCCAACATCCAATTCCTCTGTCGATTTTTTGGGAAGCATTCCTCTGATTAGTTTTGATTCTATATGTTTTCCAGTGTAGGCCTCTTAGTACATCAGCCGTTTGAATGTAGCAGGCGCATTACATACACAAAAGGGCAATAGTGTGAATTGCCATTAATCACCGCCATTACTGGAAACTGTTTTCTCCTTGTCCTCACCAAGTTCCACTTGCCAGTAGCTACTTTGCAGATCAAGAATTGAAAGCCACTTTGCACCAGATAGCGTGTCCAGAGTGTCATCGATACTTGGCAGCTGTCTTTTTTCGTCATGTCATTTAGCTTTCTGTAATCCACACGGAATCCTATCCTCTTCTTTACCAGCACAACTCGTGAACTCGATGGGCTCGCTGATCGTTCAATAACACCCTGCTTGTGCTTAGTGGCTTCATCATTTTTTGGCCTATGGAAGTTGTCGTGGTACTTGACGAGTAGGTCTAGAATCTTCGGTGTCAACGTCATGTTTCACGTGGGTTGTTCGTCCGCCAGTCCTTCCATTTCATGAAAAGATTGAACTGTACTGCTCCAATAGTTGTAAGGCCTTCTCTTTTTGCTGCTTTGTAAGCACTCCTCTGCATTCTTCTAGATGTGCCTTTAATTTCTCTCTAGCAGTTTTTGTTCTTCCATTTTTCATCGAACAACCCCTTTCACAATTTACTATGGCAGCAACTTCCTGACCAACCATCATTCTTTTCTTCACAACTGTAGATTGCTTTTAGAATTCTCCTCAGTACCATTCCATTTCCTTTATATTCCACTAATGTTTTTCCATACTTTCCACTGTTATGGAAAATTGCAGAAATTATTGCCATACCAAAACAAATTAAAGATGCGAACTCAACCGAACTTTTATAGACCGGTTAATCTGTAGCCTACACTCTCTAAACTATTTGAAAAACTATTTTACTAATTTGTCTTTGGACCGAAATACTCTACAATTGAACAGGTGCATCGTGTCACAAATAAAATCTCAAATGATATTGATGACTAGAAACATTGCATTGTCGTATTCTTGGATATGGCAAAAGCTTTTGGTAGTGTGTGGCCCGATGGTTTGCTCCCTATCAGTTACTTCCTGATTTGAAAAAGCTACCTAGAATACAGACAATTTTATGTCAGATATAGTGATGAATGTTCCGAAATATTGAAAATTCATGCTGGAGTACCACGGGGCAGTGTGTTCACTGCTGAAATTCCAGTTCCCACACGATGTGACGATATGATAGCAATATTTGTTGATGATACTGTATTGCTCTCAGCGCACACAAATGTTAATAAAGCAACTGAACATCTTCAGAAAATACTCAACAAAACTCTGAGGTAGTTTAATGAATGGGGTATAATGCCAGCCAAACGAAACATGTTTCATATAAGTCGAAAGCAATTGGTAAAAATTTAATTAAAAAATGATGAAAAAGCAAAATATTTAGGCTTCACCATAGACTCAAAATGAAATTGGAAGTAGCACATAGTAACTAAAAGAAATGAAGCAAGGAGCATATACAATCACCTGCTACGGCTAATAGGAAAACATTCCTAATTATCCATAGAAAACTAACTAATAATCTTCAAATCAGTAATTATGCCCATATGGACTTATGTTATAGAAATATGGGGTACTACCAGAAAACAATAATAACATTGTATAACGGCTTCAATCAAAAATCTTAAGAACAAATTGCAAAGAAGATTGGTATCAGAAATGAAGACATCCACAAGGATCTGTAAGTGCCAACAGTCGCAAAGGTAATCAAATGAGACAACTTCTAGGGGCCAAATTAACTCATCCGAGAAGACTGTATCCCATACACATGTTTTTTTTTTTGCAGTGGAGGGGAAGCATCAAAAGCCTATGGCCGAAGCAGTAGTGTGGGACTTCAACCCAAACTAAACCCCCATATCCGACGGTTAGTCCTCCCGGAACTTCGCCATTAAGTAGTCCGTCGGGAGGCTGTTGTGAGTATGTTACTACTCAATCGTCAGTTATGGTCACTCTGTCCGAGTCCGGGGGAAGTTCAATTCACTGCATGTCGCAAAACTCCTTCAGCTCATTCAACAGTTCTACGCACGTACTCTGTGTATCGCAGTGTATTCATGATGTGCACCGCTGTCGCACATGCGCACACGCATTCCACTTGTCTTTATCGTCGCACATGTGTGAGACAAGATTTGACTCCGGCAGTGTTTCGCCGAATGCTGTCTGCAGCTCTGTGTGCTCATTAGCAAAACGAGGGCAATAAAAGAGAACATGCAGAGCGCTTTTTGCTTTTTCTGGGCATGTTACATAGTAAAGGTTGTCTTCGCGGTGAAATCTGTACAGATGTTCTTTGAAGCAGCCATGTCCAGTGAGCAGCTGCGTAGGATGGTAATCAGCTTCTCCATGATTTCTGTATATCCACATCGCTATATTTGGGATAAGTGCATGTAAGTGGAGCTAACCGTTCACTTGGCATTGCGTGCTATAGCGCTATCTGCGAACGTCAAGTTCACGGTAGAACTACCCCTTTCCGTTTTTTATGTGTTTTGGCCAGGCACATTAAGCAGTTCGAGATCAAGCAATGCCACGCTTTCCAGCATTGAGCCCCATTTATTTGTGCGAGTGCTTGCCCAGGTAGTGGACCACGCGTTGAAATCACCGGCGATCAGTAGCGGATGTTTACCACCCGCTTCAGTTATTAGCGCTGTCAGCATTTGCTCATATTCTTCCGCGTTCAAGCTCGGTGGAGCGTAGCAACTGAAGAGATAAATACCTTTCGTCTTAACCCAGATAAAACAATGTTATACACACTTCATTTTAGCCTGCAGTATTCCATTCCCCATTGCCCATACCGCCGACTTATTCGTGCCATCAGATAATAGTAATGAACAATAACTTATTTATATTACTCAGATAATAGCGCAATATCCGGGTTGTGGTCATGCATAGTTTTCCAAAGGAGAACCTTGGGTGGCCGCACAGTGGTTGAGGTTGATCTGTACAATCCTCATGTACGCTCTTCTCTTTGCGCCTTTTTAGTCAGCGGGCATTTATAGCTTCCGGCCGCGTGCTCACCGTTGTGCAAAGCGCACTTCTCTGGGTTCGTGCATGTTGCTGCCTTATGACCCTCCTGGCCACACTTTCTGTCCACTTGATCCTTGCAGTTTTGCGCAAGGTGTCCATACCTCCAGCACTTGAAGCAGCGCTTTGGGAAGATGGCTTCATTTATTCGGCACGAAACACATTCGAATCGAACACGCTGAACCTCTAAAACCTTTTTTGCCTCGGCAGCGGGGAGCACAATAAATGCCGTCTGAGTACCGTTGAAAACTGTTCGTAGACTCTTCACTGCTGATACATCCGGACGCCTAACCTTGCATTGTGCATGGAGTGCATAGCAGATTTATTCTGGTGTGACCTAAGAGAGTCTGATTTTTTCCCCTACCGCAGGATGTCTGCATACGTAGCGTGCTCAGTCTTCGATATTATTATGACATCGGGTTTCCGGTACCAGGGTGTTATCTCCTGTCGTTGCTGTATCGAGGCCAGGTTTTTGGCTTGCGCTTGTCGCTGGCTTTGCAACGCTGCTGTACATTTTTTTTTGCAGCGATAGAATTGCGCTTTATTGGTGTCTGCCTCATTGGTGTCGCCAGTTCCTTCTCGGATTCTTCCATCACCATACTGACTTCGGTGTACGTTCACATTATTGCGGCCCTTGTAGTACTTCTCCCAAGGCCATCATCTCACTTCGGAGTAGATTATTCGCCTGTATTTTCTCACTAGATGTGTTCAGGATGCCTTGACGTTGGCGTGTCTACGTTCACATTAATTCTATCAGATGCGTTGTTTTGTGCCATATTCGTGATGCACCACTCCAGGTGCGCTTGGGGCGTTCTTTTGTCTTCAGCAAAAATGGATTCTGATGAATTAAGAGCGTCTTCGAGGCTTGCCACAGTTTTAACGGGACCTAAGGCGATTTATGACATTAGCCTGAAAGCCATTTCACAAGATACAAGATATTACTCTTGTATACTAAGGTAACAGAATACCATAACAGTCAGCCCAGAACAGTCCACATATATTTCTTCCAGTATACCTTAATGAAGACTTTACTGGGCTCACTCTTAATGCAGTTCATACCTACTGCCAGGCATTTATCTCAGCCGCCCCCAACCTGGGAACAGACGCTGACCAAGTTGCCGCCCATTCTGGATCAGATGTTCTTGGGTTCGTAGCTCACAACCGCTCCTAACCTGGAGTCAGACATTGACGAGGAGAACTTCTCATAAGAGGCTGAAGTTACCTGGGTTTATGTATCCTACAATGCCCGCACACAGTAGAGTGTGGTCATTTTGATTTAAGACTTGCCTCTGTCACAAATTCATCTTTGGGTCATGCTAGCTTTTATACTGCGCCCTCCGAATATGCCACTCCTGGTCGGCGACTGCTTATTTGTTAAATGATTTATTCGCAGCTAACCTACATATATATAGGCTGTTCGCTATCCGCCACCTGCGACTCCCACGGTAGCCTAGAACCAGGCCGCGTGATCCCATAGACATGTTTTTGCAACAAATAGGTTGCTATTTGTAGGGAATTCTCCAAATGCTTCCTGCATAGCTTGCTTCTCATTTCCAAAGCGAGGACAGCTGAAAAGGACGTGTTCCGCATTTTCAATTTTACCAGGACATTCAGGGCAGAAAGGGTCTTCCTCCTGCTAACGGTGTAGATATTGCTTAAAACATCTATGTCCGCTTATCAATTGGTTTAGACGGAAATATACTTCACCATGTCTTCTGTTAAACCAAACTTCTACGTTTGATATCAACCTGTATGTCCATCTACCTTTCACAGATGGTTCCCACCTCTGTTGCCACTCCAAGAGACTACGTCGCCTCTCTTCCTCTTTTGATGTATTTCTGGCCGATGAGTGAATTCGCTGCAGTTCGCGTGCCAATATGTCAATAGGTAGCATTGACGTAATGACCACGATTGCATCGTCCGACACGTGTAACATGAGCCGCACATCGACCAATTCCTGCCCACGGTATATATTTCACATCCATATCTCTGCTTGTACATTTGTTAATTCCTTTCCCTTGTGGCAATTTATAATTACATGCATAAATCGTATGATCTGTTTTGTTTCTCTCTCTCACTTCTTCTCTTCCATCTCAGAAATATGTATATGTCGTGTCTTCTTCCATTCAAGAATAGTATGAATAACTATAATTCGGATGATTTAATCTCTTTACTTACCATTCGAGAGGAAGAGAGAATGGGAGTAACTGTCCAATCAATTAAGAGAGCCCTTCGTGGTATGGATAATCATGATCATAAAATATCATTGGTTGGTGTAACAGAGTAAGAAGATACCTGTGCAATTGCAGAGAAGGGGATCAGTGTTGGTGAGGTGAGGAAAGTGAAGGGGTATATGGCGGAAAAAAAAAGACAAATTTAAGTGGCGTGATCGATTCTTGCGGTATTCTTCCAATACGATCTGATGCTTGTGAACAATGATGATATATAAGAGCGGACAATTAAGAAATGGGGGGCAGTCGAGCAGGTATTACATCGAAGTCAAAAATGAGTGGTCATGCAGTACGATCGAAAAGTTAGTGAAAAAAAATTAAATGTAAATTGTTCCTTCTTCTTCTCCTTCGATGTTTAATACATATCGTGATAATACACTAATGGATATAAGAATGATCAACCGGGGAGGAAAACTAAAATAATACGATTAAGTACAGTTCGCGAAAAAAAATAAAAGGCGACAGTGAAGACACCTGAGGGGGGCAGATGCGTGTAATTCGTCGTTCAACTAATACGTGATACCTAAAACCTAAATAAAATGATTAAAAGGGATAACATGGTTTTTATGGGTAGTGGCAGAAATAATGCGGTTCAATAACCAATTCGAAAAAAAGGAACTAAGGGCTAAATACGTGTAATTGCCATACCTAAAACATAATTGAAAGTACTAAAGTGAATAACAAAATTTATAAGTAGTGATAAAAGTAATGTGATTCGATAAACAATTCGAAATTATAAAGAACTAAGGTAGAAGGTGAATGATTAAAGAAAGAAAGAAAAACCCAATGGAACAGAAAAATAAGAACACGAGAAGTATATATATATACATACATATATCAATGAAATACAAGATATATAATATTCAAGAATAAAAAATTTTGAACAATTCTAAACAAAATGAGAGAAGAGGTGTAAGAAAATCAACGATTCGAGAATTTCAACACATCGATCTGGCAACAACAACAACATGGCGAAGGGTAGAGTAAGGTATGAAATTATGGAATTACGGGGTTACAATTAATTTTGCCTATATATGTATATGCAGAAGAAAAATAAACTGTAAGAGGGAAATTCGGATTGTTTTAAATTTCTTTTAGACTAAGTACTAACCACAGTGTATAGTTTTAAGAACATTCTGTCAGAAAAACAAAAAACGGGAGAAGAAGAAGATACGATATTAATTAAATAAAGAAAAAAAAGTAATAGAATAATATAGATGTATATATATGGATTGTTAAAAAGAAAAAATTATTTCAGTGATTCGCCATAATGGTTTGCCGAGGTTAAATTAACCTTCCTCAGGCTGCAGCATACCTCTCTCCTGGATGCATTGGGCCTAATGTAAGAAACGGCAATTAGGCATGGTAGGGAGGGTGATTATGGTGAGAAGGGCGGTCTTGCCGGTATTTCTCTTTTTTTTCTTCGACTCAAATAGGCTTTGGTAAGTGCACGTTTTTTTTTTTGTAGTGATCTGCCTCTTATGTGCTTTGCAAATTCGAACCCCCCCAACCGGCTGAGCATTGCATCAATACAGACAGCGTGCACACTTGGCAGAGCACATGAGACGTGATGCTCCCATTCATGAGCGCGAAATAAAAAATATTGTGAATATTTATGCTCTATGATTTCTAGGCATTGGGGGATGAGTTGATCGATCACGCCTTTGTATAGACGCACATACGTTTAGCATATGCATATCAAAGTTTACCTTACATCGAATATAAAATGTACATATGCAACGTACGATTGATTGGTCGTTATACAAAATTATTACCTACATAATTACCTAATAAATATAACAATACAGTAATATTAAATTATAATAATATAAGTACAATTGCAAATATTATCGTCATAATTACTACAGGTGGAACTGCATATACGCGTATACACACACACCCACATCTACACATACACAATGATCTTATCCTCCGTCAACATAATTGAAACTTTTTGCTAAAATGTCGGTAAGACATAGCGGAGATAATTTGCATATTTCTAATGGCAATTTAACTTGTACTATATGTACGGAACAATTCCGAGATGACCAACGATTACTACCAACGATTACTACCAAGTGTACCCACAAATTTTATCGATCTTGCCTCACTGATTTTTTGAAAAGCGATAGTTCTTGTCCTCAATGTGCGCAACAAATAGCATTGTCGCCTCGAGAGTTGACGTCGAAGCCAACGACAAGAGCTAGTATATCAGGACCAAGCAATTCGCCAAAGGCAACAAAAACCACAGGTGCTATTCCCCGACAATATCAAACTCGATTAAAAACATCCCGTGCTCAACAAAACCAAGTACAAAACCCATTGGATTGGTCATTGCCGTGCTCTCCTAATATAAATTTACCGATACGTCGTCCTATAAATACCCAGCCAGAGAGAATCAATCCTCAAATTGATTCAAATTCACAACATAATAACGTAGATCTGACAACAATAGTATCAGATCTGTCCACTATGATCGAACAACAGTTGAAGATAGGTTTAGACAACATAAACAAGAATGTTGAAACACGGCTGCAACAAATTCAAATGAATAATCGCTTTGAGCCTGAATGGCCAACAGAATTGCCATTTAATGGCAACGAAAACAACGCTTATACTTAACATTCATCGTTTCGTCCAGGTCATCCACAGCCTCAATCTTTTCCTAATACAACTTCACATGGCATAGTTGGAAACACAGGGTCCTCTAATGTAAATCCCGAAAAAGTATCGAATATAATCCAAGGATGGAGAATTCAATTTGACGGATCCTTGTCAGGTCCAACGGTTGAAAAATTTATTTATGAATTAACAGCACTGACCAAGGATTATTTACAAGGCAACTTTCAGTTGCTATGTGATCATAGCTACCTATTATTCACCGGTCAGGCTCGTGATTGGTATTGGAGGTATTGAAGAAACGTTGATCGAATTAGGTGGAAACCCCTTTGTGAGGCATTGATGTATCATTTCAAGGACCCGCGAAATGATACTGATATAAGATAATTGATTCGTAAATGTGACACACTGTGGACTTGTATCATGAACAATTGTTGACGTATCTCCGCACGTAAATTTCTCTGTAGTATTTCTATAAGCTCATAGAGTAGTATGCAACCGATCAGTCAGTTTTAACACCGAGTTGAGGAAATCTTCAAAACTATGTCAACGTAGGGAAGCAATATGATTACCATTGGTGACATATAATAGAGCTAGGTATGTACAGACAAAACAACATCATACGTGAAGTACATGAATCAGTCATTACACCACAGGGAGAGTATAATGCAGAAAATGTTAATGCAATCAGTGAACAATCACTGACATGTTGGAACTGCAGGAAGCCTGGACACCGTTATCACGACTGTATCGAGGAACGTACCGTGTTTTGCTATGGCTGTGGAGCCACCAACACGTTCAAGCCGAATTGTGCCAAATGCAACGGTCCAAAAAACATCCAACTAAGCGAGAACAAAATTACCAGTTCTCGCTCATGAACAATACAAAGGAATCAACATCACAAACAGACATTCAAAATAATACAATAATACTCAAACGTCACACCAACAAACAACAATTACTGGAAAGAACAACCAAACCATACCATCAAAGATTAACCGAATATGAACAAATTAGGAAACAAATATTTAACAACGTAGAATCTAGTAAGTAAGTAAGTAAGAATCTCTACAAAGCAATACCAAGAAGACATGCTATGTTAGCGGGCCAAAGAAGTCAACATTAAGGTTGCGGAGCTTTTGGAAAAATGTTACTACACAACGTCAGAGGCTGACAAAGAGATCGAGAAGATGTTAGAAGGGTTATCGAAGAGTCACACAGTGCGTGGAGTAGTCCAGTAGTATTGGTATGACAAAAAGAGGGCACTCGGCTGTGTTTAGACTCGCGAAAGCTTAACAGCGTAACGCTACGTGATGCATACCCGATTCCTATAATCGAAGGCATATTGAGCAGATTGCCTAAAGCGCAATTCATCACTGCTTTAGATTTAAAGAAGGCATTTTGGCAAATTGGCCTAGATAAAAATTCGCGAGCTTTTACAGCGTTCACAGTCCCCAATTGCCCACTATACCAATACACTGTGATGCCATTCGGGTTGTGTAACGCTCCACAAACTATGGGTCGCTTAATGGACCGTGTTGTTCCTCCAAATTTACCCAGTCGCGTTTTTGTATACTTGGATGATTTACTTGTCTTATCGGAGAATTTTGAAGAGCATTTAGAATTGCTTACCGAGGTTGCTTTCCACATTAGTAAAGAGGGTTTAACGTTGAACATCGGAAAAAGTAGGTTCTGTCTGAAGGAAGTCAACTATTTGGGTTATACCGATCCTAATAAGGTTTCCGCAATCACATCATATCCACAGCCAGCTTCTGTCCGACAATTACGCCGATTTCTAGGCATGGCAGGCTGGTACAGACGTTTCATAAGCAATTTTGCCGCCTTGACAACCCCATTGACAGAGTTACTCAAAAAAAGCCAACCGTTTAAATGGACAAATGAAGCGCAATCAGTGTTTGAACAGTTAAAATTTAATTTGACTCCTGCTCCAATTTTAGCAACACCTTATTTCAATAAGTCATTTTGCATTCAATGCGATGCATCTTCTACTGGTATTGGGGGTGTACTAACACAACGTAATGACGAAGACGTAGAGGTACCAATAGCGTTTGTGTCTCAAAAACTAAGCACGGCTCAGCAAAAATATAGCGTCACTGAACAAGAGTGTCTTGCGGCATTAGTATGTTTGAAAAAGTTTAGGCCATACGTGGAAGGTCAAGATTTTACAATAATTCAAGATCATGCAAGCCTAAAATGGTTAATGCGTCAACCGGACCTCTCAGGACGACTTGCACGATGGTCGCTGAAAATCCAGGGTTATACATTCAAAATAGAACATACAAGGGGTTCTGAAAATGTTGTGCCGGATGCGTTGTCTCGTATCGAAGCTAATGATGCATTACGATTGGATGTTATTGACAATTTGAAGCCATTGATAGATTTAGAATCTGAGTATTTTTCATCTGAGGAATATACTCATCTGAAACAGCAAGTACATGCTAACAGTAGCAAGTTACCAGATCTAAAAATAAAAGATAATTACGTTTATCGTCGCTGTGTACAGATAAGATGCAAGAGGCCAACAGCTGGAAGTTATGGGTACCATCAGCGATATAACATGATGTAATAAAAACCTCTCAAGAGTCGCCTATGTCAGCACATGGAGGAATTGCGAAGACCATGGAAAAATTACGGCGGAACCTGTATTGACCACAGATGTATAAAGATGTACGTAATTACATATATACAGAACTGCAATACATGCAAGGAAACGAAACCACAAAATAAGATACAACGACCACCTATGAGTGAACAATCAAAATCAGATCGGCCTTTCCAAAAATTGTATATTGATCTTATTGGTCCATTTCTGTGTTCAAAGTCTGGTAACATAGGCATTTTAATCATAGTAGACATGGGTTTTGTGTTTGAGTGTGTGTGTGTGTGTGTATGTTTGTATGGATATCTGGATGTTTGTGTATGTGGATTTATGGTTTTTTTTTTTACTTCGATACTCTTGAAGGTGGAAATCTTCATAGATACTGAGTAGTACGTAATACTCAGCATGCGCGATTCACATATTGTGGCTATGGCCAATATGTACCGACGTACTAAAACGACCACCCCCGATATCACTGTCCTGTTTACCCTTGCGGTACCACCAGTCAAGGCAGGATTTTGAGTTTTATTCACTCTCCGCTGTTTCTGGTACGTGATGCCTGTTCGTCACGTCGTAATCTGTGCATCATTCTTGTAATGATACTGAGTAGTACGTAATACTCAGCATGCACGATTCACACATTGTGGCTATGCTCCCATATATACCGACATACTAAAACGACCACCGCCGATATCACTGTCCTATTTACCCTTGAGGTACCACTAGTCAACGCATTCCTTCACAAGGCAGGATTTTGAGTTTTATTCACTCCCCGCTGTTTCTGGTACGTGCTGCCTGTTCGTCACGTCGTAACCTGTGCATCATTTTTGTAATGATGTCTGCTGACGTGTCCCATGCTTCTTTTGAGGAGAGCATGCATTGGATAAGTCCCTCTGGTGTTAGCGATTGTAGCATTAACTGTTCAAGCTGGGAGCGTTCACTTTCTAACCTGATGCATTTCAATAGCACATTTTGTTCGTTCTCAATTTCGTGCTTGCAATAAAGACACCACGGGTCATCAACGTGTTTGTATTTCTACAAATATCTTATAAAGCATCTATGGCTACTGAAGAACTGGGTCAGGTGGTAATGAACCTCTCCATATTTCCTATCGATCCACATTTTGGGTATCAGTGTATGTGTCCACCGCCATTTCGTCGATACATCCCATCTATATTGCCATACTCGTTCACTATGGCCAATTATATTGTTGCGAGCCAAAATATAAAATATGCACATATGCATATTTTGCCTCGCGACATATTTCCCGAAATTGGGAACTACATATTTGTCAATACACATACCAACATTGCTCGAAGTTGTGATATACACAATCCATACTAATATTACTTATAATTGTGGAATGTCAGAACATTGCGCCAACTGAGTTGCAGCTGGGTGTGAAAATGCTGACAAAGCACATTCCCACACAATTCGTAGTTCTGCACTTACGTAAGCATACCTGTTTAAGCATACATGACAACTAAAATCACGCGGTCTACTCGTATGTGAGAATATCAAAAAGTTGCTTTCTCATGTAGAATATACACACATGGAGAGTGCATCGATCATGTACATAAACACATATAGTACATACAAACACACAAGTGGTGTGAATATATTATGGTATGTTATATGTTGGTATGTGGGTAGATTGATATGTGGCTAGTGTTAGAAAAATGGATATAAGCTGCCAGCTTACTGAAGGCAGTGGTTGTTCAGTTGTGCGTCTTACACCGAAGTGTTAGCATTAAGAAAAAGTGTAAATACTGCGATCCTTACGAGGCCTTCCAGTATTTGTGTAAAAGTTTAAGAAAAAGTGTAAATACTGCGATCCTTACGAGGCCCTCCAGTATTAGTGTAAAAGTGAAAAATATAAAACACCAGCAATAAAGTAAAAACCGCAAGTATCCTTAATAAAATATAATTGTTTTATTTCAGTCAATGAGTGAGTTAGACTCGAGGGATATTTAGGAGCTTATGTCTAAGTGTCAATCTTGTGAGCTAGGTACTTAGTAAATGTTGTGGAAAAATAGTACGCAACATTTTGGCGCAGCCGGTAGGATACTGCGAAATATCTTGTATATACAAGGTGTTTTACGTTGAACGTTTAACGCAGTACAGGACCTGATTCTAGTGTGTGTTTGCCTTTTTTGTGGTCTAATGGACAAGAAATCCTACGAATCATTAGCAATAGAGGTAGACGTGGCAATAACCGCTAAAAGAACTATTAAAAAGCCAGGCTGAAGCAGCCTTAAAACAAAAGGACGATTTAGAGGCAGCAGAGGTACAAATTAGGGCTCTGCGAATTTGGATCGCGAACTCAGATCGCGGAACAGCTAGAAGTAGGGATTACTAAGACTCTTAATAGAAATAAGGAATTAGAAGAATTACTAAAAGAAATGGGCATTTCTGAAGAATTTATAGAGAAAAGGCTCAGAACCTCGGTTGACTCTGAGCAGCTAAGTGCACTCCAGGAAAAATAGAGGAATCTCGAAAGAGAACGGTGCATAGCACAGGAGACACCTCTTCGTCGCCGTACACCAGTACGAAAAACACAACTAAAAGTACAACCTGAAGTAAGGCTAAAAATGCGTATTGACGAAATTGCACAGACCGTCAGTAGACTAGTCCCAGTACTCACTGGAGCGGAGCCTAAAGATTTGAATACCGAGGTACACCAGTTCATTTCTGGGTGCGAATTAGCAAAAGAAGCCATAAAACCCGACGAGTTGGAAGATTTCGTAGCTTGTATAAAACAGCGACTATATGGGGATGCTTACAACATGGTGCTAAGTAAGAAATTCGCTAATATAGAATGTAATGTATACACTTCTGCGAAACACATATTTGAAGACCGTTCACCTGGAACCTCTCACGCACCAAATACAAGTCGCACGCCAACTGCCTCAGGAAGATATACGTGTTTTACAATCCACGGCGATACAATGTATTAAGAATAGATATGGTGGGGTAGGAGACGAAGCGTTGTTAAAAGAGCTAGAGGGGTATGCGAGGACATCTTTTATATCAGGCCTTCAAGATCCATTGTTAAAAACTCATATGGTAGGTAAGACGGGCACGTTGGAAGAATTAGCAGAGGAGGCCGTAAATACGTGTATTCTGCTCGAAAGAGGACCACGATTCAATCAGTTTCATATGGGAACACTATATTCAAACGATGTTCACCACACTGAGGCCAGTAATACATTGGCATTTCACCAGAACAGAAATGACAAGATGCCACTCGGAGTGAACAAATACCAAAATAATAACGTAAGACTCCGAAATAGCCAAAGAAGAGTTCCTACCTGATCCTTCTGCGACAAAAAAGGGCATACTAGAGACGGTTGTTTTAAGAGAAAAAACATGCCCTATTGCATAAAGTGTAAAAAATATGGACATGAGTTCAATTTGTCATGCACACCTTTTAGCAACAACAGGTCACAAGGAAAAGGCAATCAAACACCTGCACCTACTAAGGGAGGTCAAGAAAGCAAATGTTTTTTCTGTAAGAAGCCGGGACACAGGATCGCCGACTGTTATAGACGCAAAGAATTGAAAAAAACCCAGTGAAACTACGGGGGGCCCAGGTACGGCCAATAAACCGGGAAACCCAAAATTTTGCTAAAAGTAGGCCAGTTGAAATGGAAGGTGTCAGTTATGCGTCCTTGGAGATTGTTGACACACCCTCCAAGTCAGATAGCAAGATGGCGGAAGTTGGTAGTCAAGCGTCCAGGGGGATTGTTGAACCATCTTTTCCATCCAGTAATAACAAACATGGCTACTGTTTGGGAGTCTCTGATGTAGATGATCTGTTCATTGAGTTTCCGTGTGAGGAAGCAAAAAATTTAAAACTCATTTTACTGGTAGACTCTGGGGCAGATACCAGTTTAATAAAGTCATCAGTAATTAATGAATCTGTTAGCAAGAAGCGACATTTAAGGAAAAATCTTAGTGGTGCATTAGGAGGATTTGTCACCACATTAAGGTCAGTAGCAGTCCAACATGAGAGGACGAAAGATATGATTTTAGAACTACACTTAATCTCTGAAGAGAGAGGGATACCTGCTGATGGTATCCTAGGTAGAGACAATTTATGGAACCGATCAGTTATAAATACTATGAAAAAGAAGCTGACTTTCTTCGGTGAACGAAAACAGCATTTGATGACTTTACCTCTCAAACCGTTGTACGAGGGTAATAGAATACTACACACCAGTGAGGTTGTAGTACCTGGAGAACTATGAAGGTAGTCCCTATTAAAGTAAATACGAATTTTGAAACAATTATAGTAGAGAAACAGAAAGTATCTCCTGGAATATATTTAGGGGAGACATTGGGCAGTGTGACGGACAACACATATATAAACAACAATATATAGATTCATATATTGTAAATAATAAGCTTAAAATTAATATAATTAAATTTAATCATTCAGAACACGAAGAATACGACATAGCTCATAAAATAAATAACATCAAGGAAACTAATAGCCAAAAAAGGGTTACCAAAATATTAGAAAAAATTAAACTAGACAAAAACTTAAACATTGAGGAAAAGAATTCCATAGATGGAATATTTAAGTCATTCCACGATTTATTTTTCTTAGAAGGTGACAAATTGTCTCACACCACAGGTACAAAACACACAATACCAATAAAAGCAGACCAGGCGCCAATCAACCAAAGACAGTACAGGCTACCAGAAGCGCATAAGGAAGAAATCAATAAGCAAGTAAACAAAATTTTGGAAGACGACATAATTATTCCCAGCTCATCGCACTGGAATTCTCCCATAATTTTGGTGCCAAAGAAAGTGGGAGAAGATGGTAAAAGAAAATGGAGGCTACTAGTAGATTTCAGGAAATTAAATGACGCCACTATTAAACAAGTTTTTCCCATTCCACTCTTCGATGAAATATTAGACCAGTTAGGTCATTGTAGATATTTCACTACACTTGATTTGGCCAATGGGTATCATCAAGTGTTATTGAAAGAATCAGACAGAGAAAAAACAGCGTTTAGTACAGGTGTTGGGCACTATGAATTTAACAGAATGCCATTCGACTTAGCAGGAGCCCCTGCCACCTTCCAAAGACTAATGAACCATGTACTAACAGGACTTCAAGGTATAGATTGTTTTGTCTACTTGGATGACATCGTCGTCTATGGTCGAAACTTGGCACAATATGAGTCGCGTTTCGAAGAGTATTTGGACTTTTACGTAAACATAACTTGAAGTTAAATACAGAAAAGTGCCAGTTTCTACGAAAAGAGATAATTTACCTAGGCCATAAGTGCACTGAGGAAGTGGCATTGCCAGATCCCAGTAAGGTAGAATGTGTCAAAAATATTCCTGTTCCAAGAAATAGGAAAGATGTTCAGGCATTCTTAGGTTTAGTAAACTATTATAGAAGGTTTGTTCAAAATATGGCAAGCATAGCGCAACCAATTAATAAATTACTAAGAAAAGATGCAAAATTTGAATGGACCGATAAATGTCAGAAATCTTTTGAAAAATTGAAGGAGGCAATTTGCTCTCCACCAATTTTAGCTTATCCAGATTTTTCCGAACCTTTCGTGCTGACCACAGATGCCAGCAATGAAGCTTTGGGTGCAGTTCTATCGCAAGGTGAAATTGGAAAAGATCGACCAATAGCCTTTGCGAGCAGAGCACTCAGTGATACTGAGAAAAGATATTCCACCATTGAAAAGGAATTCTTGGCTATCGTGTGGGCTGTAAAGAATTATAGAGCTTATGTACTCGGTAGACCATTCAAAGTCTACACTGACCATCAGCCCTTACGTGGAATTGCCAATCTGAAAGACCAGAAATCTCGCTTGGCACGTTTCAGACATAAACTATCTGAATTTGATTTTGAAATAATTTATAAACCAGGCAAAAGGAACTTGAACGCGGATGCGCTCAGCAGAGTTCCACAACCGAATCAGGAGTCAACAATGGTTGTGACTCGTTCTATGGCAAGGAATAAAGTCGACGAAACCGAAGGCCAAGAAGAGCCAGATGAAAGCTCTGATGACGAATTAGTACTAGATGAAAATGCAGAAAATCAGGAGAACAAGAATGCTGAACTTCTCACTGATGAGAAGGATATATCGACAATACTTCGCAACTTCCATGATTCACTTTTAGGAGGGCATCAGGGTGCTTTGAAAACTTATTTCAGGATTAGAAGACAGTACAGGTGGAAAGGTATGCGAAGCCAGATTAAAGAATATGTTAAAAATTGTAAAAAATGTCAAACTAACAAGAGCTCAAGGCTCACGAAAATGCCAATGATATTACCTGATACACCATCTAAGCAATTTGAAAAGGTATATATGGACATGGTAGGAATTCTTCCAGAGACGACATCTGGAAACAAATACATACATACATTTCAAAATGATTTTTCCAAATTTTTTATTTGTGTAGCTATACCAGATGCTGAAGCTAGCACAGTAGCAAAAGCGTTTTACAACGAAGTTATTGCGCGATATAACATACCAAAAATTTTAGTGACTGATAATAGTACAAATTTCACTTCGAAACTGTTTTCTGATACATGCAAGATGCTGGGTGTTAAAAAATTGCATATAACAATGTATCATCCAGAAGCAAATGGTCCTTTAGAAAGAAGCCACCTTTAGCAGAATATCTTAGGAGTTTTGCTAAAGAAGTTGGGTCTAATTGGGACCAGTGGTTAGCATCAGCGACGCAATAACACCATACATACTTCGACGAAACGTACACCATTCAGTGTCCTATATGGTTTCAATACCGATATGCCGACAAACCTAAAAACAAAAAGATCACCTGTGTACAATACATATGATCAAAATAAAGTATTAAAATACCAACTACAAAGGTCACACGAGTTAGTAACGGAAAATCAAGAAAAAGCAAAGAATTCAGCTAAAATTCAATACGACAAAGGGATCCACTCTATAATTTTTAAAATAGGTGATAAAGTATTACCGAAAAACCAGACTAGAAAAAATAAATTTAGTCCCATCTGGACTGGACCATACGAAGTGATACATGTGGACAGTCCAGTAACGACGACTATTAAAATCGGACAAAATGATAAAAAGTACCATAACAACTTACTAAAACATTTTTATCAATAAGTAGTAGTAGTTTAACGAAGTAATAGTATTTGTGGTAGAAAAAAAAATTCACTTAGGATATAAAATACAATAGTGTGAAGTAAGAATTATTAGTTAAGCTTCACAAAATAATTTAATAAAACCCTTCCATCTAAACTTAGATTAATATTAAATTCGATAATCCAAACCTCTACAAATAACACCCTACAATAACATAATACCGAGTATGCATAAAAGCATGAGAACGAAATGCACAAAACAAAGATACAAGAGAATTAAATTTTCAGACCAAGCAAAATACATAATACTACAAAAATGCAAAAAAAAAAAACAAACAAAATTCCGTACAAAAAAAAATTTCATTAATAGCACGTTGACCATATTAAGAAAAATGCATAACAATGCATTAACTTGTACAATAACGTGAGAACGACACTCAAAATAGTATCGCATATAGATATACAAGAATGAAATTTCAAACAAAATGCACATAATACAAGCAAATGCACAACTATGAAAAATGCAAGAAAAAATAATAATAATACATCATGAATCAAATGTCGGTTTATAATATGCTGACCATAGATGTAGGGAAATAAATTTAATCGACTGACAATTATGGGAATTGTATTAGAATTACATTTATCTATTCTTTTTTTCTTACTCCTTTCCTTCCCTTTAATACATCATTTTTGACAACAATAAAATGAAATATTAATATATACAAAAAATACTAAAATTTTCTCCATTATTATCGTACAAGAATACAGGGTCCCTCAAGAAATATAGGTACACTAAAGAGATGGCTGAAGTCAAAATTGGAAAGTACTAAACTGTGGATAAAGTGCAACACAAAAAAAAAAAATATATATATATATATATATATATATATATATATATATATATATATATATATATATATATATATATATATACAATTTTTCGAAGGGATTAAGACAAAATAGAAAGGGACAATAAGGGTCATGAAAATAATGTAAAAATCAGTTATGAAAATAATGTAAAAATTTAGAATATTTTGCAAATTAGAAGGAAGTAGGCGCAGTGTTCATGCGCATAAAGACATCTGTTACAATTCATCGCGTTGAATTGTAATTCGGTGTGTGGATACTGATGTGCATTGGGCGAGGCTAAGTATAGAGGATGTATCCAAAAATAGTACAATATTAGAGGGTTAGAAATATATAGTAGATACAGTATAGTAAGAACACGTTAGGATTTATATGACGAAATATGATAAATAAGCAATAGGTTAGCTAGGTTGAATACAAAACAAAACAAAAACAAAAAAATATCACAAAAAAAAAAAACAAATATATATATCCGTAAAAGTAAGATGAAATATATGTAACAAAACACGTTCCGTTTTCAATGGATAATATTGAAAATCGTACCAGCTACAAGTACGAAAAGTTGGTCATTGCAACTATGAAGAGAAAATGCAATGTGGTCCCTATATTTTTGTCCAAACAACAATACATTTTTAATACCTTTTAAAAAATTAAGTAGAGATTATAAATGAATATTACAAAAAAAAAAAAAATATTTTTATATGGTATATAAGAATATATGTAAATCTTTATAACAAAATTAACTAAATGAGTGTTACAGTAGATTTAGTAGTTATAATATATATAGTAGAGGCAAGTGATCTATTATTGAAAAAGAATCTGGTAATTCCCCAACAAACACAAGAGAGCAGCAGTATGTCCACGAGAATCCAAAATCAACTCATACTGTGAAATTGCGAGAGATGCAAACGCAGCAACATTAACAGCTTTAACAACAGTAACAACCAAGAGAAGGATGACACAAAACTATCCTTGAGGCAGTAAAGAACTAATAAACCCATAGCAGAAAACAAAGCAGGCCCAATACAGCGAGTACCCATAAAAAACTTACAAAACAATAAAATTTACAACAAATAACTTTGGCGTGCCTAGACAGCGTGACAATAATAGCTATGAGATATCAACAATATCTAATAACTAATATTGAGACATCAACAATAACAGCTAGCAACCAAAACCGAATGAAATATTTCAGCTTCAGTGACTATGGATTTTGATCCACATTAGAAGAAAATGATAAATAACTGAACCAAAATTACATATTCATTATTGCTCCAATTATTGAACACTTACACCAGGAGTACAGAGTTTCACATCGACAATATTGCTTAGCAGTGCGGTACACATAAAACCCACTTTGCAAGCTATTGTTCATACCATTCCTATACAAAAAAAAATCTGTCGAATCAAATCATTGGACACATTAGACACCAGCATCAACCCACAAGCACAACAAACCAACTTTCCACAATAATAATCCAGATAACGATTCCATGACAAAACATCCAGAAGATCAACTAAATGTAAATAATCTCGCTCTAATTGCCGAAACAAAAATCGAACCTTGATAAAGGAGAAGTTACTGTTTGCATCACTAGAATTCAACAACAAAATCTGCAACAAAACCATTAAAAAAAAAGCTAAGTACAGCAGACAACAACTAGCAGGAAACTCATCGCATCATCGGCACCATAATCACCGAATTACCAGAAACCATATATGTAAATAATACTTCGTATTTTATTCCTCATAGTATCATACATTTTTCATTGTGCTAAATTTTACAAAATAAGCATAATTTTAACTTCTTCCTTATAAGAAAAAATTATTATTATTTCATAATGATAATTTTTTCTTCCTGAGAGAAGGGAGGGATGTTGCGAGCCAAAATATGAAATATACCCATATGCATATTTTGCCTCGCGACATATTTCCCGAGATTGGGCACTACTTATTTGTCAATACACATACCAACATTGCTCGAAGTTGTGATATACACAATCCATACTAATATTACTTATAATTGTGAAATGTCAGAACATTGCGCCAACTGAGTTGCAGCTGGGTGTGAAAATGCTGACAAAGCACTTTCCCACACAATTCGTAGTTCTGATCTTACGTAAGCATACCTGTGTAAGCATACATGACAACTAAAATCACGCGGTCTACTCATATGTGAGAATATCAAAAAGTTGCTTTCTCATGTAGAATATATACATATGGAGAGTGCATCGATCGTGTACACAAACACATATAGTACATACAAACACACAAGTGGTGTGAATATATTATGGTATGTTATATGTTGGTATGTGGGTAGATTGATATGTGGCTACTGTTAGAAAAATAGATATAAGCTGCCAGCTTACTGAAGGTAGTGGCTGTTCAGTTGTGAGTCTTGCACCGAAGTGTTAGCTTTAAGAAAAGTGTAAATACTGCGATAATTACGAGGCCCTCCAGTATTAGTGTAAAGTTGAAGTAAAAGTGTAAATACTGCGATCTTTACGAGGCCCTCCAGTATTAGTGTAAAAGTGAAAAACACCAGCAAAAATGTAGAAACCGCAAGTATCCTTAATAAAATATAATTGTTTTATTTCAGTCAACGAGTGTGTTAGACTCGAGGGATATTTAGGAGCTTAGGTCTAGGTGTTAATCTAGTGAGCTAGGTACTTAGTAAGTGTTGTGGAAAAATAGTACGCAACAATATTCTGTAATTCTATTCGCTCAGCCTGCCGTAGTTTCTTATTATCGCGAATTGACTGCGCTTGGGTTGCTATGATGTCAATAGGACATATGCACGCAATTACTTTCGCAGCATCATTAGAGACTGTGCGAAATGTGCTACATACTCTCAAAGATTATCATCTATATGCCGCTGTGATCCTTTCATGTAAGACTTACAACCTGTCGCTGTAGACCATACTGATGCAGCTTTCGTTATTATTGATGTGTTGACGCCTGTGAGTAGATTTCTAATCGCTTGACTTGGTTCATTAAAGTTCGGCATGAGCCTCGACAATGACGCACCAGCTCTTGCTGCTTTAACACATGCATATTTGAGGTGTTCTTTAAAATTCAACCTACGGTCCTATAGGACACCCAAGTACTTAATGTATGGACTAGAGGATATGATGTGGTTACCAACAAGCACATCAATATGCTCTACTTTCTTCCGGCTACTCATTAATACTGCTTTGGTTTTATGATCCGCCAGATCTAGTCGCTCAATCGGGAGCTACTGTTTATTATTATTATTATTAAGGCTATGATGCATCGCGACCTGAAGATCTTTTGTGCAGCCTATTCCCTAACTAGCAGATCTCAAGACTATTTATAAATCTTATAAAATCAATCACACTGCTGTGTGATTGATTTTAACTAGGTTCCTGGGAACTATGAATCAGTTGCCTAAGTAGTATAGTCTGCATCTAGCCACAGCTGGGCAATTGCAAAGAATGTGTTCTGCTGTTTCCTGCTCTTCAAGACAGAGTCGACAGAGATCGTTGTTTACCACACCCATTTTCATCATGTGATAATTAAGTTTACAATGACCTGTTAATAGTTCAGTGTAGAGCTTGATGTCTTTTCTGCTGAGGTCCAAGATAACATCTAATGTGTTCACGGTCAATGAATCTTTTCGACTGCCGCATGCCTGTTTGGGCTCTCCAGTAATCGGTTAGACTACTTTTTTCCTCTTCACATATTAAGTTATTCATGAAGCTACTGTTTACCCCGCAGAAGGGTTCTGGGCCTATGAAAGGAGTGTCTGCGCCCTTTTTGGCCAGTGAATCTGCTATTTCATTGCCTGCATGCTCTTCGTGCCCCGGTACCCATATTAGAGTCACAGAGTTTCTCTTTGCTAAGGTATTGAGGAGTTCGAAGCATTCCCAGACCAACTTAGATTGGAACGAGAAATTCATTAGTGATTTTAGAGCTGCCTGACTGTCTGAAAGAATGCATATGTTGGTTTCTCGAGTGCCCCTACGTAAACATTCTCTGACAGATAGCTCTATGGCGTGGACCTCCGTCTGAAAAATGGAAGCTATTTTTCCCATTGCAATTTCCTTTCGGAAATTTGGCCCTACAATTCCCGTTCCAGCACTGCCATCTTCCATTTTGGACCCATAAGTGTACCATGACTGTGAGCCCTGATCTAGAAATATTTCGTTGTTTCTCCACGCTGAGCGATCATGAATGATCACTTTGAAGAGTTTGGAGAATATAAATTTTTTATCAATCCTGTCAAAGACCATGAGGCCCGGTGAATTCCAGACTACGTCTAGAATCTTAATGTGCCCTTTTAGGTTACCTTCTTTCAGGTGAATAGAGTTCGGAAGCGTTATGGCTGCACTGGCTGCTGTCCTCTTGACCAGAAGGTGTAGAGGATTGAGACCTGTGATTACTCCTTAAGCTGCTGTGGGGCTAGTTCTCATCGCTCCCGTTCGCTCAAACAGGCTATTCGATGAATCCTGTTAAGGATCGTCTGAGTCCCAATTTGATTTTCCTTGGGCCACCATGCCAGATAAGCATACGTGATCATCGGTACTATTAGAGTTTTGTAAGACCACGCCATCATTTTAAGTCGTAGTAACCATGTTTAACCATACAGCTATTGGCAAGCGAAGGTAGCCCTCAGGGCTTTGTTCGTGATGTATGATAAATGGCTGTTCCAAGTAAGAGTTTTATTCAGGATTACTCCCAAATATTTCATCTCCTTAGAGAGTGTTAGTTCTGTTTCGCCTAACTTCAAGGTCCCTAAATTCAACTTCCTTCTCTTCGTGAAGGGTACCAGCGTTGTTTTGCTAGGGTTTATCGAGAGTTCTTTCTTCTGACGCCAGTCTTGTGTGATGTCAATAGCTAGTTACATGCGCTCAGTTATGATAGAGTCAAATTTGCCTCTGATCATAATTATTAATTCATCTGGAAAGCCCTGAACTTCGCATCCGAGATCGTCGAGAGTTTGCAAAAGCTCATCCAAGACCAATAACCATAGGAGCGGCGATAAAACGCCTCCTTGAGGACAGCCCTTGGTTTTTCAGCATATTGAACACCCATGTTATGATCAGTCTATGAATTTGCTTTCTGATCATACCTTCCTTAACAAACCTGAAAGTAGCATTATCAAAAGCTCCTGTGATATCAACCGATGTGCAAAGAGCTATATCTTTACCCTCCAGTGCCTGTTCGATTTTACTCGTTAGGCAATGTATTGCAGTCTCAGCCGACTTACCTGACTGGTAAGCATATTGTTCAGTATAGAGTGGTGTATCTTTGAAAAAACTTCTCTGATGTACTGATCTATCATTTTTTCCATTGCTTTTAGCAGGAAGGATATTAGGCATATGCGCCGAAAAGATTTGGGCGTGTGATCCGCCTTTTTCCCTGCTTTCGGGATGAATGCGACCCAAGCTTTTGTCCATGACTTAGGCACTGCACCTAATTCCAGGCTTATCCTGGAAATTTTTGTTAGAATTGGTGCTAACAAATTAGCCCTTGCCGGAAAAGGCAAGTTTAATATCATCAACACCAGGAGATTTAAATGGATTAAATGTGGAGATTGCCCATTTAGTTTTGTTGACGGTAAAAATATTACAAGTCAGTGATAGTGACCTGCGTGTAGCCATCAAAAAACTGATATGCTCGATGCTTTCACTGTCCACATCACTGGTGGCACAGCCTGGAAAGTGAGTGTCCAGCAGTAACTGTCCCGTTTCTTTCAGACTTTCCATATAATTTCCGTCTGCCTTTTTAAGTAGTGTAGAAAGTGCCATTTCCATGAATCTCTCTTAGATTCTCTCAGTTTGCTATTGTAGGTCGTTAAGGCACATTTATACTATACCCAGTCCCCATTGGATTTGGCTTTATTGAAAAGCTGACGTGCTTTCTTTCGCAACTCGTTAACTTCCTCGCTCCACCAAGGGACGTTCCTACAATGTTTCGTCACCACCAAGTCGCAGCTGTTTTCGATAGCCTCAGTTATTGTTTTTTCAAGTTTTCTGACCTCGAGGTCCAGTTCTTGAGAATTGTTAATTTTCTCACTTAGGCACCCTAAATTTTGCTCTAAGTAGAAGTTATACAGCGACCAATTGGTCTTCCTAGCATTCCTAATTTCGAAGATGTCTTCAATTTCCCCTTTTAGGTCAAAGCGTATATAACGATGATCCGACAAGGAGACTTCATCTAACACCCTCCAGTTGGAAATGTTATTAGATATAAATGCAATGGTTATAGTGAGATCTAACACCTCCTTCTGATTGCATTTACAAAAGTTGGTTCATTTCCCCTATCTAACACCACAATGTTGTTAGTAGTAATGAAGTGAAAAAGTGACTCACCTCAAGTGTTTGTGTCTGTGCTTCGCCATGATGTGCATTTGCATCGCAACACATCACCCATTGAAGATTTCGAGTAAGGTATTAAGCCATGAGCTGCTCGAGCTACTGGGATACCTCCTCCTCTACATCGTTACCAGAAAGGTTCACGGAGGCCAGTACAATTGTTCTTCGTCCTCTGACACTGGGCACTACCGCCACCGGATCACGTTGTAGGAGCTCTGAAATTGGAAGAAATTTAATATTTTTGCATCGCTGCCCTAGGTCCGTCAGCTTTTCTGTCTTAGATCAACTTACATGTCTTTGTATGCAAATCATTTATTTGTCCATCTGTGGCCCAAGGTTCTTCGATGGCCACAAAGTCCAGACAATTTTGTTCTACCATGGCATTAAGTCTATATGAGGCTGCTATTAGCCGGTGGAGATTTATTTGGAGACACTTGAACTGCCTCCAATTAGCAGTTTGCATTCGAGGTGGAGTCTGGACATTATTTCCCAGACTGGCCCCTTCGGACCTTACCACCGTTCGTGGCCTCCGGATCCTTGCGTTCCCATTTCCTAAGCCGACCAGAGAGCAAAAAGGGTTTTGGACACCGGGCACTGGTGTTGCCTTACTCTGCCCTCGGTGCTGGCTTTGCGGTGCTGGAAACCGTTTTCGGCTTTCGGCTATGTGCTTGGGCACGAGCCGCCGCCGAGGTCGAACGTTGCTCTTCAGCAACAGTCTTGACTTTTGCCCTGTTACCCTTAAGTCTGGGTCTTAGCTGGGCACTGCCAAAGCCATAAAAGGCTTTGTTGCCCAGATTGTCGACCACTTCCGAAGACTATGGGTTCAGGGCCACCGCTAGCTGGATAAGGTCACCTTTGTGAAGCCTGTTTAGCACCCTGCATTCGCTAACACAAATGTTCGAGTTCTGTGACTCAATCTGCAGCAGAATTCGGTCATTTTGCCACGATACTGATCCAGGGAAGTATCCGACAAAGATTTTGGAATTCGGCACCTCTGCATAGTCCACAACCTTTAAATCGGCTCCCTCCCATGGCTTCAAGGCTGGTACCATCTCTTCCAACCAGGCCACAGTTTCGTCGTCCAAACACTTAATAGTTAACCATCCGGGCTTAAAACCATAGCCTGCAAAGTGAGACTTCACCGGGATATCGCGGGACTCGTAGACCCTGTTGATGATGCATTTTTGCACCTTGCCAATTTCCTCAGTGGACCATATGCCTTCCGGGAAATTGTTTGGGATAATCTGACCGGACAGCCTCAGCCAGAATAGGCTTCGAACAGGGGACGCCCGCAAGGGCGATTTGTGGAGCCACTCCTTTGTAAGCTACCCCTACCGCCGCCTCCATCTCCTCGCAGGCCGGCACAGCCAACGCAGTCGAAGGTGCTGTTGATGGTCTATCAACCCTACCCTCAGGTGCGAATCGCTTTGTCGGTTTGGAGCTCGATGTCGGATTGGAGCCATCCAACCGGGATCTTTTCGGGGTAGTCTGTACGTCGCTGGTCGCAATTACTCCAACAGGCTTTACCGCCAAGGACCTTGCTGTTTCCAGCGGTATGCCCTTGGCAAATAAAGCCTTCAGCTTCTTGCGTCCAGCCTCGGACAGCTTCACCCTGTCGGTTTTAGAGTCTTCCCTTAGGAGAACGTGTTTCTCCTCAGGTGTGATGTGAGGTCCAACCGACTCCTGGCTAAGTTGGACGTCCATCCTTTCAAGACTGTCGAAAGAAGAGCCTCATGCCCTCTCCTACTAATTTTGGTCCATATTCTCAATGGATATGGGACCTGGTGCCCCCTCCAGCTGATCGTGGACTGTAATTTCAGTGACTTTTGGACCAAGTGCCCCCTCGTGCACTGAAATGTTTAGGCTTTTGCCCTCGTTTTGCACCTTTCAAGGTGTGCAGTCCATATTTTGTTGTTCAAATTTAGAATCCATAAGATCTGATATTTGACTAAAACTTGCATTTTGGTAGCCCATGGGTGCCCCCAATGGGAAGGCAAATTGAAACCGTAGGTTCGCCAGACCTTGTACGGAGTTCGCTATTATGCTTGACTCTATCCCGTCAAGCAAGTTCGCAGGCATAGCTATTCCACCGCGATTTTAGGGGGTTATTTTAGGTCATTTATGAGTCGGTCCATGCCACAGACTGCCAAGACTAGGCCTTAACAGCCCTTGCAGTGTAGCATGAGCGGACTCTGCTTTGGTAGTTTTCCTTCTCCCCCGCACGACTATTCGGCAACCCAAATCCAGCAGAGACATGACCTTACTGAAAATGAGCTATTGGTTAGAAATAAGAGCCTCACTTCCCCTAAGAGCTGACCAATTTGCTAGTGTCTAGGCAGGTAACCTGCTTAATCCCCGAGACGCTAAAAAACCATTCGGACTGCTAGCAAGCCCTTAACGACTGACCAGGAATCATAATAAACTACTTTCAACCTGTGCGTCGTAGGTAGTACTTAGTTTACGTGCTGGTCTATGGCACAGTCGGCAAAATCCTCCACTGAACCCGCCTCGAGGGTGCCGACTGGAAATAGATATCACAGTTTAGCCTGTACGATGTCAGACGGTATCTTGCTAATATAAGGGTAAGTTGGTGAGTGTTTGTTACTTTTCAATAGTACAGCATTCGGCAACGTACTCTTATCATGGTCGGAGGTGAGGGGCTGGATTAAGGTGTTAAGCGATCCGTGCGGAAAATCAGCCTGGCTGGGGGCCCCTTTTTCAAATAGCCCAGTCGCTAACGTGAGCTTACGGATACCTGGCGCCCTCCGTAATAATTAGCCTTACCTGCGTACTGCGAATCTCTGCACAGGCGGACATTTATTTCTTCGCAACTCGTGGGAACAAGATTGATTCGAAAAACCCAAAAACTGGATCTGGGGTTCCGGGGGGGTTAACGGGAGGAACAGCGGACAATAAGGCTTCACCAGAGGCCGAGCTGTTAGCTGCACCACTCGTTCCCACCTCTGGAACTCAGAACGAAATTCCTGCAATGGCGGACAGCACTGCCTCATACGAAGTAGTGCTGATGGCCACGGCGGGAAAATTAGTGGAGGGGATGGCGGAAAATGAGGCTTCCATAGAAGCCGAGCTTTTAGCCAGCCCAAAATCAACGGCAGCATCTGTTGCGGCGGACGGAACGGGTCTCGGAAGACCTAAGCCGGTGCCTGCGACGGTGCTGAATAAAGAGGACGGTGTCACCAGGTCGGCAGGGAAGCCGGTTTGGAGGCAGCGTAAAATATCTGTCCGAACATCTGATGGTGTGGACGAAGACGCTCCTAGTGGAGCGGAATCGTTAGCTTTATCAGGTGTAAGCGAAGAGGGCGGAGTCTCAAGAATCCTGTTGAAGAAACGGGAGAAGCAGAAGCGAAAGAGACAACGTAAAAAGGCCATGAAGTCGTCGGAGAAGACCATTGAGCAGCTCTCGGGCCAACTCAGTGGACTTCTGCAAGATGAGTCGACCTTGGAGGTGGAGAACTCGGGGAAGAGGTTCAGGGGCGATAGCTCCGGAACCACTTTGAAAAGTTCAACGCCTGAGGAGCCTCATCCGAAGACGACGGAGGGGCCAATTGAGGTGGATGCTGGGAAGGATGGACAACCGTCTCTTGAGAAGGTTGATAATTCTTCCACGCAGACACCAAAAGGGGCAAATGCTCGGAGAGATGGACGGCCAATTATAAAGGCCGTCAGTCGCTCCGAAAGGGGCTCGAGGCCCAAGCCTAACACGGGTAGAGTAGCTCTGGGAACGACGGGACAGAGAAATCCGACGTCGGGAGGTGATGAGCGGAGTGGACAATCTGGTAAGATTGTTAACCCAGCGAACTCACAGAGCGCCTAAACGTCGGGCTGAACAGGCAAAGGGCGATCCCACCAGGGCGAGGAAGACTTACGCTCAAGTAGCGGAAGCTGACCTCGTTATGGGAGTCATGGACTTGTCACTAGAGGGGCTTCTGGAGGATACTCATCTGAGTACCTTCAAGGTATATTTATTGGATGCCATGGAGTCCCTTGAAGACGATGTCAATGACATTGGATTTGTCGGCAGGGCAAGGGTGGAGAGCGGATTGATTGTACTAAGGTGCAAAAATCAGCTATCCAAGCAATGGCTGTGCAAGACAGTGGAGCACCTAACCGGTTTGTGGGAGGGTGCGAAGCTTAAATGTGACAGCCTAACTGCCTTGTCGACAAAGAGGAAGATGGTGATTGTTGCTCATGGCAATGCTGTGGCCAGCGACATCATCCTCAGAAGGCTGCAGCGCCAGAACGTCTGTGTGAAGGACACTTCCAAATGGAGTGTTATCCACACAGAAGGGTTTGGCGAGGCAGAAAGGGCAGGTGTCGTACTCACCGTGCTGTGTCCTAAGGAGGACGCGGAGGCCGTCAGGATCGCAGGGGGGAGACTCAACTGCGGTCTTGAACAGGCCGTCGTTAAATTCCAGAAAGATGCAGTATGAGGGGTGCGACGCGGCTCCTGGCGTGGGGCTAGTGACAGATTCTGCAAGGAAGAAGCCATTAGGGTGGGAGGTGGGCCCACGCCAGGAACCACTAAATGTGTGTCAACTCAATATTCACCACAGCAAAGCAGCATCAGCAATGATGGTGCGGAGCTTCGATGAGGATGAGCTTGACATTGCACTAGTTCAGGAGCCCTGGATTCTTCATGTAAGGATCAAAGGCCTATCTGCACAAAAGACCACTTTGTTTTATCCACAAACAGAGGGGAAGTTGAGGACATGCATTTTAGTTAGACATGGGATACGTGCGATTCTAATGTCTAACTTGTGTTCACCGGATCTCACAGTAGTGAGAATAGGTGACGGTGCGGGATCATTTATGATCGCATCAGCATACCTTCCATACGATTCTCCAGACGAACCACCTTCGAGAGAGGTGGAAGCTCTAGTGAGATTCTGTGATGGTAAGGGAGTTGGTCTGATCTTAGGCTGCGATGCCAATGCGCACAGTTCTGTGTGGGGCAGCAGCAATGAAAACTATAGAGGAGAGTGTCTACTCGAATTTATAGAAAGATTTGGTCTACAAGTTGCCAATAGGGGAACAGAACCGACCTTTGTCGACGTACGTCGTTGCGAGGTTAACGATGTTACTCTGACGAATGTCAAAATGTTGGATAGGATTTTGGATTGGAGGGTTGTGGATAGACTAACCATGTCGGACCACAGGGCCATTCAATTTGGGATTACGTCCGATAAAAGACATAGGAACGACTGTAGAATGGTAAGGATACCGAAACGAACGGATTGTACAAGGTACTGCGAAGTTCTTGAGGAATTATTGCCAAGGAGGTTTAAGAGACCTAGAACAACTGCAGATGTTGAGTATCAGGTGAGGGCTATCAGCTCAGCCATGATCAAAGCATTTGAAACTTCATGTCCTCTGACGGTAGTGGACGAAGGAGATCCCACTCCATGGTGGAATGGGGAACTGGAATCCATGAAAAAGGAGACAAGGAAGGCTTTTAATCGTCACATGAGAGGGGACCCCAACGCATGGGACGACTACAAGTCAAAGAAAAGGGAGCTGAAGAAGACTCTACGCAACCGTAAAAGGAAAACGTGGAGGTAATTTTGCTCAAATATGCAAGATATGACCGACGTATGTAGATTACAGAGGATCATATCAAAGGACCCGGTGTCAAAGTTGGGATTAATTCGCAAAACGAATGGATCCTTTACAGAGACAATCGGAGAGTCACTGAAATACCTGATGGAGGTGCATTTTCCAGGAAGCTTTAGATCAGAAGATCCTTGGGAAGCCACCCGCAAGGGTGCAAACAGGAATGAAAGATTGGAAGCTGAAAGGATAGTCACCAGAGATGGAGTGATAAACGCCATTAAGCGTTTCTCTCCATTCAAAACAGCGGGTACAGACGGGATATTTCCAGCCCTACTTCAGTGGGGTGCAGAAGCTCTGGTAGACAGGCTTCTGGGAATATTTATTACTTGCCTGGCTACAGGATATATCCCGACTCAATGAAGAGAGACTAAGGTTGTCTTTCTTCCAAAGCCGGGAAAAAGGGACTACTCAGAGACTAAATCTTTCCGGCCGGTTAGCTTGATCTCCTTTCTGCTTAAATGTATGGAAGGAGTACTGGCGGACTACATGGAAAGGACAACGCTTCTGACAAAACCACTGAGCAGGTGTCAGCACGCGTACAGGGCCGGCAAATCAACTGAAACGGCCCTGCACGAACTCGTTCGCGTAGCGGAGAGGGAACTGCCTTGTGGAGGGATATCTATGTCTACTTTTATGGATATAGAAGGTGCCTTTGATAAGATTGGTTTCGTAGTAATGCGATTACTCTTATGTGGGTGAAGGGACACATTGGTATAGAACAGAATGAAGCTGCAGACTCCTTGGCTAGACAAGGATCTGAAGCTGAATTTTATGGACCGGAACCAGTAGTTGCTCTCAGCAGCGGGACGATGAAGGCAAAGGTCGAAGAGTGGATAAAGAAACTTCTTCTCACGAGATGGGAGAACTTATCTACTTGTAGACAGGCAAAGGCTTCGTTGAGGCTATCAAAGGGCAGTGAATCGGGGAGGGCTCTCAGTCTAGGACGAATGACTCTAAGCTGGTTGACTGCATTAATAACTGGGCATGGCAATTTCAGGTACCACCTCAGCAAGATGGGTCTTGTTGATGGGGAGGATGCTGATATTTGCAGATTATGCATGGAAGAGGCAGAGACAGCGGCGCACATAGTGTGCCAGTGTCCTGCATTGGCAAGCAGGAGGTTGTCCACACTGGGTCGCCAATTTATTGATGAACTCGAAATGTGGAACATACCCCACAAAGAGATGCTTGAAATAACGCGTGATGTTATTATGAGGAAGGAAGTAGAAGAATTCTGCAACCGAACAAATAATTAACACACGATTTAAGGGACGAAAAGGGACCCATATAAGTGGTCTGATTCGGCTAATCCCTAAGATATATAATTAATGGCACAGTCTTTCATGTGAAATGTTCCAGCTCATATTAAGCCCCTACACCACGACAAAGTGACTACCAGAGAAGGGGAGCTACTGTTTAACACTTCTAATTGTTTTTTCAACAATTCGTCTAACTTCTGGTAGGGTTTTTGCAACTACCGTGATATCGATATCGTCTTTATACCCCATGATATCTACTCCTTTCGGTTTCTGTATTTTAAGTACCGAGCTTTGCGGTACACCACCCGTCACCTTATACTGCTTTGGTCCTTCTTCTGTGTCATAGTACAGAGTTCTACTTTTTAAAAAATTTCAAATTTTTCGAATTAAGTACCCTGGTGCATGGATACCTCGAAAAAAATTAGTATATACGACTAATTTGCTGAATTAAATGAATTTTTGATATCTAGGGTTACAACAGTACAGTATTTTCTACTGCCCCCTCTCCATCTTTTTGCGTCCATTGCTTTATTTTTGCAATTTCACACACTTTTTCTATCGCATCGACAGTGCTGCACTTTTTCCTGAATCCAATTCCTAAACTCCAGTACCTTACCCACAGTATCCAACATACATAAGGGACGATATGTTGACAGTTTATGTGGTGGCTTATCGCCATTGGTGTTTAACCCATTTTAGTCTATTGGGTATTTAGATATCCAAGAAAACTCTGAAACTTAAAAAATTTTAGCACGAGCTAGGAAATAGACATCGAGGTATTTTTTTTCATAATAGTGAAGAGGAAAGATAAACCTAAAAATAAAAAATAAAACCATACAAATTTTCCTGGGTTTTCCTTAAGTTTTGTACCATTGAAAATTCTGTTTTTTTCTGAGTCGGAAAATGCTTAGGAAAGTGCTCCCAAATAAATGAAAAATGGGAAAAAATGGAAAACGCGCACTCTTTCTAGGTGGCCGAAGGTATCCTTTTTAGAATATAGACAATCAAGCAAAAATGCGCTAACAAACCTGGTCGTCACACGAGATATTTTGAAAATGGGTATTTAAATACCCGACAGTCCATGGTGTGTAGTCAAAATGCAATTTTTTGTTGTATGACAAATATAAATTGAAGTAAATAAAAAGCGCATAGAAATTTGAATTTTTCTTATTTTATTAAAAATTGGCAACGTTTATAAAAAAAATTTTCATTGAGCCATTGCTTTTTTTTGTTGGTCTGGTGCAACACCTTTATGGTAGTCCGAAAGCAAGGAGCTGGATGCAAGTTTGTCTGGCACTTCAAGCATCCATATACAGTTTTACCGCCGCACTGCGAACAACGATGACGAGTGTTGAGCTTTCCGATCAAATGATCCATTCGATCATAACGCGTTGTTAGTTCGGCCCCGGAAGTCGATTTTCTTCCTGGATGATGAGAAGTGCGCTTTACCATAATGGATTCACAAACCGCCACTCGGAATTCTACTTGAGACATCAAGGGGTTATTTTCATATTTGCGACAAAAGCAGTGTAGCTTCCACGCATTTACCATGACCGCGTCTAACGCATTTGTTATCAACGGCCAATACCACTTCTTGCCTCGAATCCGAATTCGATAATTATTTATTGCATTGTCAAAAAGGTCCACACCACCCATGCGATTATTATATTGGCTGACCAAATGAGGCTGATCAATTAGAACATTTTTTTGTTGCTTTCGATCATACCGCTTTGCATAAGATATTGGCGTATGGCTCATGAAATTCGATAGTAAAGTTACAACCTGAAAATATAGGAATAATGATTAACGCTGGGACAAAATGGAACGTTTCTGAGAATAACTTACTGCATTATCGTTCCAACGCACTGCAAGTATTGAATTGTTTCTATCAAAATAAAAGTCAGATGTCCCGCGAGGTTTCTTGCACATTTCTTTGATGCTTATCAATGGGGCATGATTGGTCCGATTATCACGTACAGTTCCCAAAGCGAAGTATCCATCCTTTGATAAACGCGTCATTAGCTTGTGACTTGTGAAAAAGTTGTCAAACGTTACAGTGTGCTTAGAGCGGTCCTCTAGATGCGACAAAAGTGATAAGACAGTTCGTTCTCCAAGTCCAAAGTCGGGATCTTTTTGCTCTGATGCACCAGCGTACGGGATAAACTGGTATAAGTATCCTTCTGTCGAGGCTAAGCACCAATACTTGTATCCAAATCGAATTGGTTTACTTTTGATGAACATCTTACATGAATGTCGGCCATAGTAGGCTATCATTTGCTCATCAATCGAAAGATTGTGAGAAAATATGCCAAATTGAAGGAATTTTTTATTTAATAAATTATTCAATGGTGCAACTTTTGCAAATTTGTTTTTCGGATCCAGCGCTGAGTTGTCGCAGACGTGAAAGTATTGTTTGAATTTTTTGAATCTGTCCCGCGAAATACATTCCTTTATTAGCGAGCAGCCTAGCGATTCTCGATTTGACCAGTAATAATTTGTTTGCGGCAAGGTGTGGTATCCTGTGATGTACAATACGCCCAAAAATATTTTTATTTCGCTAATTGAAGTAGCGAATGATAGACAATTGTTTTCCGCAGCATATTGATTAGTAGAGGTGACCAACAATTGCAACACTTCCTCGTCAATAAACATTTCTCAAAGCTGCACAGGATCCATAGCACCAATGTTTTCATATAACGCTTTGTAAGAAGCAGATGTATCGTCAAACGGAATCTTATCGAATTCATAGTTTTCCTTTCGGGACCATTTTGGCTTACTTTCTTCATCAATTCGGGGTCGTTTTGTTGCTTTTTTCGATTTCGATAGCGATTTGCGGCCACGACCTTTAGATGTTGAGGACATATCCGCATCATTTTCTTGGTCAATTTCGGCTTCGTTTTCCTCATCATCACCCTCCAATGGCATATTTTCGTTCCAATCATCGTAAATACATTCAATTTCAAACTGTCCGGCAATCTCACGGGGCAGTTCCCGCTCATCGCGCAACAATTGGACATCATCATCCAATTCCTCATTGTCACTTACAGCATCGACGGCATCGGGTGGCGTTATAATAACATTAATAAAGTCGGCATGTTGACCTACCTCTTCTCCATCACTATCTCCATCAGATAAATCATTGAGAAAAGCTTCCACTTCAGCAGCTGTTAAAATCGCTCGCGCACATAACGCGAACGAAATACCGCGGATTATTTTTTGGCAAAAAAGTTAAAGCGAAAGCAGGTCACACCATGCCCTGTCGGGTATTTAAATACCCATACCATATCTCAGGTGGGTGCAGATAAAAAAAAATTATTTTTTCTTTCAACGTCTATGGTTCACCAGGCACGCCAATAAAAATTTCATCAAAATCGTATGAGCCGATCTATGGTCAGTCTTTAACGGGTTAAGACGAATGTTTAGCGTTTCCACCGACGTGCACATGGCCCTTCTCTTAAGCAGGCCTTATATAGCTGCGCAAAAACGTCTAGTTTCATTTTAATGGCTATCTGGAGTACTACATTAGCTACACCATCAAGTCCTGGGCTTTTCTCATTTTTGATTTTATGCGCAGCATGGCGACTTCGTCTGGATTACCTGTGGGTTTGTGTCTGTATCAACTTGGATTTCAGATTCAACCACTTCCGAGCTCTGTTGTGGGAATAGACCATTTACGATTTTTGACATGATGGTCGGGCAGATAAAGGAATTAGCATTAGTACTATTAACTTTATTCGGCACAATCCTGTACGCAATCCCCAGGGATTGTTCTGCACTTCAGAAATTAGGTTAAGAAAAGCCTGGCTTTTGCTCTTGGACACCGCCTTTCGTATGGATTTATGTGTTGTGTGTGTATGTATATATATGCATGTGTATATGTATACGCTTGTATATATATGTATCTATGTATATATATGTGAATATGTTTGTACATGCATGTATATGTGAATGTATGGATGTATTATATGTATGAATGTATGTACAAATGTGTGTGTGTATGTGCATATGCTTATTATATTGAAATTATGTACATATATGTCACGTACTGGTCTGGTGGTGTTTTCGCATGGTAACGTGTCTAACTGCCTCAACCGGGTGGGGCTTGCTCTGCTTACTTTGTGATGGCGCTTTCATTATTATTAATGGGGGCCCTCCATGTGGCGACCACCGGGCAACGTCTTCCTGGCACCCGCTGGGAGGCGGCTGAAGTGAGTGGCGAAAATCTCCTCGGTTAGAGTTTGTGCTTTGGGTTTGGGACCCGCCACATAAAAAACCCCCCCAATGAAAAAAACAAATATGCCTCGGATAAGGACTAACGCTTTGGTTGATGACCGCCGCAAACGAAAAAAGGACAATGATTTACGGATATGCACCTGGAATGTCCGGTCCCTTTATAGGGAGGGTGCCTCTATCCAGCTGGTTGGTGTCCTCGAAAAATACAGAGCTGACATCACCGCTCTCCAGGTAATGCGATGGACGGGACAGGGCTGGTCCAAAAGAGCGTCCTGTGACATTTACTACAGTTGCCATGCTGAAAGGCACGAATTAGGATATGGATTTTTGGTCAGCAAGAGACTACGACATCTTGTCTCACAGTTCACGCCTGTGAACTAACGGTTGGTCACAATCCGCATCAAGGCAAAATTTTTCAACATCAGCCTTATATGTGCCCACGCTCCGACGGACTCCGACTCCCCCACTTGATGATACATGCGCACGGTGGACACATATATCCCACTCCATGACTACTGCTGCCGAGGAGGTAATCGGTTACTACCGGCCTCTGAGGAATGAGTGGTATGATCAGGAGTGTCGCGACGCTACCGCAGAGAAAGACGCCGCCTACAGAAAAACCCTGCGTGCAGGCGCAACGCGAGCTGTTAAGGAGCGGTATAGAGAGAAAAGGAGTGCAGAGAGACGCCTTTTCAGGCGCAAAAAGAGGGAGTTGGAAAGACGCGAGTGTGAGGAGATAGGGATGTGTACCGACAAGAATGAGACTCGAAAATTCTTCGAAAAGATCAAGCGCCTGAGTGGAGGTTTAAATCACAGAGCCTCTTCTTGTCGAGATAGAAATGGGAATCTGGTTACAGATGTCCAGAATGTACTGAGACTATAGAGGGAACACTTCTCCACGTTACTGAATGGCGATGATACGAACAATTCCGCCAGTGGAGGAGATTGCCCGATAACCCCAATTACAAATGAAGGCGTTGATATTCCACCACCCGACTATGACGAGGTTGAAACGGCCATTTTAAGGCTGAAGAACTCAAAGCTGCAGGTGCTAATGGCCTGCCTGCCGAGTTGTTTAAGACCGGAGGCGATGAGCTGCTCACCCGCATGCACCAGCTCATAAGCAGAATATGGTCGGATGAAAGCATGCCTGATGATTGGAGGCTCAGTGTTCTCTGTCCTGTAAATAAAAAAGGAGACCCCACAATTTGAGCCAACTACCGTGGAATAAGTCTCCTGAGCATCGCATACAAGGTTCTATCGAGCGTACTGTGTGAAAGGCTGAAGCCTATGCTCAGCAACCTGATTGGACCGTATCAGTGTGGCTTCAGACCTGGTAAATCCACCATCGACCAGATTTTCACACTGCGCCATATCCTGGAGAAATCCCAAGAAAAACAGATCGACACACACCACCTATTTGTTGATTATAAAGCCGCTTTCGACAGTCCGGTAAGGGAACTCTACGCAACAATGTCTGAGTTCGGTATTCCTGCAAAGCTCATTCGACTTTGTAGAATGACACTGCATAACTCCCGTTGTGCAGTGAAAATTGGGAAGGACCTCCCCGCACCGTTTAATACCGAACGGGGTTTCAGACAAGGTGATTCGTTATCGTGCGACTTCTTCAATCTTATTATGGAGAAAATAATACGAGCTGCTGATCTACGACGTAATGGCACTATCTTCAACAAAAGTGTCATGCTGTTAGCGTATGTCGACGATATTGACATAATCGGCATGAACATGCAAGCAGTCAGTGCAGCATTCTCAGAGTTGGAAAGAGAGTCGCGTCGGATGGGTCTCACGGTGAACGAGGGCTAGACGAAGTATCTAGTGTCAACAAACAAAGAGTCCCGGCATCTTGGACAGCACGTCACTGTTGACAACTACGCTTTTGAAGTAGTAAGGGACTTGGTCTATCTTGGAACCAGCATTAACAGCAGTAATGACGTCAGCTTGGAGATCATGCGTAGGATAACTCTTGCTAACAGGTGTTACTTTGGACTGAGTAAGCAATTGAGAAGTCGAGCCCTCTCTCGAAGAACGAAAACTACACTCTACAAGTCTCTCATCATGCATGTCCTAACATATGGCGCTGAAGCCTGGACAATTTCCACCTCGGATGAGCGAATGCTTGGAGTTTTCGAGAGAAAAGTCCTACGCAAGATCTTTGGACCTATTTGCGTTGGTGACGAGTACCGAATAAGGTACAACCATGAGCTGTACGAGCTGTATGCCAATATTGACATAGTAAAGCGCATCAAAATCCAGCGGCTGCGCTGGCTAGGTCATGTCGAGCGAATGGAAGAACATGCTCCAGCTAAGAAGGTGTTATATTCGGAATTCGCTGGAGGACGACGCAGAAGAGGAAGACCAAACCTCCGGTGGAAAGACCAAGTACTGGAGAACCTGACGGCGCTTGGAATTTCTAACTGGCGCCAGCTAGCAAAGAACAGAGATGGCTGGCGAAGCATGTTATTTTCGGCCTAAATCGATATTCGGTTGTTATGGCCACATAAGTAAGTAAGTATATATATATATATAAAAATATATATATATATATATATATATATATATATATATATATATATATATTTATATATATATATATATATATATATATATATATTTATATATATATATATATATATATATATATATATATATATTTATAAATATATATATATATATATATATATATATATTTATATATATATATATATATATATATATATATATATATTTATATATATATATAAATATATATATTTATATATATATATATATATATATATATATTTATATATATATATATATATATATATATATATATTTATATATATATATATATATATATATATATATATATATATATATATATATATATATATATATTACTATATCTATATATATAAAAAGAAGTTACATTTCCTTTGTAATCTTATAACTCAAGAACCGCCCAACCGATTGACACAAGAGTTCGTTCCCATCAATGAGGAGGTGGTTTGAGTGAAGGTTGTTTGGAATCGGTGCAGTCGTTCCTGAGTTATGACATTTGATGTGAGTAATGGTTTCCTCTCATACGAAATGCCTGTATGGGAAAACAGCAAATAAACAGCCGCTTATGAGCGTTTCTGTTGTACTGTATAACTGTTTATGTGGACACAGTTGTCAAATGTGGTTTTAAGTGCATTCATTATGTTAATATTAATTTGCTGTCATTGGAATTCAGTTGACAGTTATCTTATGTGCTTTAAGTTCTTTTATATCGTGCTTTCGTTGCGAACAGACATACTTTTGGTGAGTGATGCATCAATTGCTTCTCCACCAAATCAAATTCGTATGTTATTTGCGATCATAATATCAACATGTTTTCCATCAAATCCACTGGAATTGTGGAATAAATACAAAGATTTCATGGCTGAAGACATTTTGATTCGACTTCGACATCGTTCAACTGATCCCGCATTGCTGCTGACATTGGAATTGTATAATGAAGCCTTGATAATGATTGAAGATTTGTGCCTTAAGATTTCAAATAAAGCATTAGGGCAATTAGGATTGGCTCCACCAAATCGTTCAATGCATGATTTATTTGAACGAGAATTGCAACGCGAACAGCAATTCGATCGTGATGAATTGCGTGCGTTCGTACAAACGTATACTCCACAATTAAATGATCAACAAAAAGATGCATATGACAAAGTGATGCAAGCTGTCAATGGCAACACTGGTGGATTAAATTTTTTTAATGCACCATCATTGATACTGGCAACGATTCGGTCGGAACAAAAAATCGCATTGGCACTTGCTTCTTCCGGTATTGCAGCTACATTACTTGATGGCGGCAGCACAGCACATTCCGCCTTGAAATTGCCATTGAACATGCAAGCAATTGAAACACCAACATGCAATATATCAAGGAGTTCTGGAATGGCTAAAGTCTTACAACAAACATCCATTATTTTATGGGACGAATGTCCAATGGCCCATAAAAAATCTTTGGAAGCCTTAAATCGAACATTACAAGATTTGAGACGGAGTTCACAGTTGTTCGGCGGTGCATTAATATTGTTATCTGGTGATTTTCGTCAAACGTTGCCTGTTATTCCGAGATCAACACCAGCTGATGAAATTAATGCATGTTTGAAAAGTTCATTTTTGTGGGAACACGTACAAAGGCTTTCGTTGACGACCAATATGCGTGTGCGTCTTCAAAATGATTCATCAGCACATGAGTTTTCAAAGCAATTGCTAAAGATTGGCGATGGAAAAATTACAAGTGATAAAAATGGGTTTATCACGTTACCGAATAACTTTTGCATAATTGTATCATCAAAACAAGAACTCATTGATCGCGTTTTTAAAAATATTGTTCAAAATTACAATAACCTTGATTGGTTACGGCAACGTGCAATATCAGCACCAAAAAATATCAATGTCAATGAAATCAATTTCCACATCCAGGAAAAATTGCCAGGTGATTCGGTAAGGTATAAATCCATTGATACTGCTATGAATGATGAAGACGCAGTCAATTATCCAGTCGAATTTTTAAATTCTTTGGAACCACCAGGCATGCCACCGCATAATTTGAATTTGAAAGTTCGTTCATCGATTATACTTCTCCGAAATCTTAATGCACCGAAACTTTGTAATGGGACGAGACTTTCAGTGAAGAAATTAATGCCAAATTTAATTCAAGCAACAATTCTCACTGGCAAAGCAAAAGGTGAAATTGTACTAATACCGCGCATCCCATTAATACCAACGGACATGCCATTCGAATTTAAACGTCTTCAATTTCCTGTTCGGATATCTTTTGCTATGACCGTCAACAAAGCCCAAGGGCAAACGCTCCAGGTGTGTGGAGTTAATATAGAGGAAGCTTGCTTTTCTCACGGTCAACTGTACGTTGCATCTTCAAGAGTTGGAATTTGTTTATTTATGCACCACAAAATAAAACAAAAAATGTTGTGTATACAATTGTATTAAATTGAACGTTGCTTTTCTTTTTCCGAAATAAAGATAAAAATTATTTCATTTTATTTTGTACATTATTGTGTTTAGAAATCAAATCAATTTTTTGCGTAGCGAAGCGCGCCGGGTAACGCTAGTTTATATATATATATATATATATATATATATATATATATATATATATATATATATATATATATATATATATATATATATATATATATATATATATATATATATATATATATATATATATATATATATATATATATTAAATTTATACTAATTTGAAATTTTATTTTCTTTTTATTTTTCTATTTTATTGATGAAATGTTCTTTTGTTTTACTCTAAATTAACATATTTACTTAGGACTAGTACATTGTTTAAAGCACAGATTTGTATATTGCTAACAGTACATGAAGGTGCTGTACATGGTGAATGTATTGGATATTTTATAGACATCATTTTAAAATTATCACAAATAATTTCAATCAAATCGTAGATCTGTTTAAATTTAAAAATTTCTTCCAACCATTACTTTTCTTCAAATTCCATGAATGTTTGCCGATCTTTTTGTGTAATCATATTGAATTTGTGTTGTTCCATAGCAATATTCCGCTGTGGCAAGCAATGCTGATCAAACTTCGCCAATACCTCCAATGTACGTTGTATGACTGCATCACCAGATGTGACTGTACCCAACAGGTTGGCACAATCGAGTTCCGGTAATGCACGTTCACTTGATGTCAATATTGATTAAGATGATTCTTCTCCGATTTCTTTCCGATTTATTTCGGTTTAACAGCAATCACCCGCTTTGTTCTGCACACGACCACGGTGCTTTTCGTCTTTTAGTAACTTATTCTTTTTGCAATCAAATTGATTGGCATCCCACTTCTGACACCATGTAATAAGCTGCGCTTATTATATTCAATAAAATCTACTGACTTCTTTATTAATTAAAATAGTATTATTTTACAATATTATACTTGTACATTATTAAACTGAACAGCTTAAGCTAACTTAAAATAACGGGTCACAGTAACAGTACTTCTTTTATACGATTTGATATTTTGCTTACACCACAGAGGTGATATAAATTAAAGATGCTCCCACACTTATTACAGGTAACATTTAAAAATTGTCAAATTATGTATAAAAATGTCTCATTGTGAAAAAATATAATTAAACTGAAAGTTCTTTATTTTTATTTAAACAATAAACAGTCAAATAAACCAAAAAAAAACATGAATTATAACTAAGGAGACCCTTTTGTACAAAAATTAATTATGCAAGATTTAACGCTTCATGAGGAATTTAAAAAAAAAGTATATAAAATAGATAAAAACAACGTACCCATATATGGTACACTTTTTATTAAAATAATATGAAAGAATTTTGTTCAATTTATTTCGGCTTCTAGCTGTTATTTTCCTATCGAAATGTATATCTTCAATATCATTTTGGTACTTATACTCTTCTCTATAACAATTAAAAAATTCTGTTTTTTACGAATTTGGGATATAAAAATTTTTGAGGTTGAGTTTACATTAATTATACCCTGCATAATGCAATATGCAAGGTATATTCATTTCGGTCAGATGTTTGTAATCACTTGAAGGAATCGCCGGAGATATAGAAAAGTATATATATCGTCGTTTAAATTTTCGATTTAACGATGTCCGTCCGTCCGACTGTCCGTCACCTGGCTGGTTCGCACGATAAGTTGAGCAAATATTGAGCTATTAAGACAAAATTTGGCATAAGTAACCTGAGATCCAAGAGTACGGAGAAGATTGATATTGGGCATGATCGGTCAATAGCCATGCCCACACCAAGCATTCAACACGACTAACCTTGGAATTTTCAAAATTTTTAACTTGCTATAACTCACATAATATATAGCATTTGAGATAACAATATTTAGCACATAGCGTTATATTATACTGCTACATAACCCTGCCAAAAATAAGCTAGCCACACCTACTTTTTATAGTAGCTCCCATACAAAGTGTATGTACTTCTTTTAAATTTAACCAGCTGTAACTTCTACAATCTTCCGTCTAGAATAACCATAATCGACACTTAAATTAACATGGTAGTCGGAAATAATATGGCAAAAAATGAGAGTGCCACACCCACTTTATGTCCAGGCTCCCATACGAAGTTGCGGAAATTATAAAATTTTTAACCGCAATATCTTACAAACTATTCAGCATAGGACAACCAGATTTAGAGTGTGGATTAGTATTGTAAGAGGAAATATACTCACAAGAAATGGGACAGCAACGCCCATTTTTTATTGTGGCTCCTATACAGAATGACTGAATTTCTTTTAAATTGAGATAGCTTCAGCTTCTGCAATCTTCTGTATAGAACAATCATAATTAATACCTAGGTTAATATGGTAGTTGTACATAATCTGGAAAAAAAATCAACATGCCACGCCCACTTCTTAATGGGGCTACCAAACAAAAAAAAAAAAAAATTAAAAAAAATTTAAACCGCTATAAGTTACAAATTATTCAACGTAAGACAACCAAATTTAAGGTGTGGATTTACTTACTTACTTACTTATGTGGCCATAACAACCGAATATCGATTTAGGCCGAAAATAACATGCTTCGCCAGCCATCTCTGTTCTTTGCTAGCTGGCGCCAGTTAGAAATTCAAAGCGCCGTCAAGTTCTCCAGTACTTGGTCTTTCCACCGGACGTTAGGTCTTCCTCTTCTGCGTCGTCCTCCAGCGGGTTCCGAATATAACACCTGCTTAGGTGGAGCGTGTTCTTCCATTCGCTCGATATGACCTAGCCAGCGCAGCCGCTGGATTTTGACAAACTCGTAAGTCGATTTGTGGTCAGTAAGAGACTGTAACATATTTTCATTTTTTTCAACATCAGCTTAACATGTTCCCACGCCCCTACAAATGAGAAGGGTGATGCGATCAAAGAGAGCTTCTTTGAACGCCCCGAAAGAATTTATGACCACTGCCCCCATCACTATATCAAAATCGTGTTTGCCGACTTTAATACCAGGCTGGACACGGAAGGTACCTTTGGTCCAACTGTCGGAAAATTCAGCCTCCATCAGAAAACTTCCGGCTGATCGACTTCGGATCAGCACAAAACCTGGTAATTAGTTGTATCAGTAGTATCAGATTTCAACATCTCGACATCCATAAAGCGTTTAGGCTGTCTCCAAATCGACGGAAGGCATGTCTCCAAATCGACGGAAGGCATGCTTCCAGTGTGATGGTTGTGAAACATCGTTCCAACATCGACTCGGAACACTACCTTGATGCAGCTTATGTGCGAATACGTATATGCGTCGCAAAGAAGATCGGAGTCACACAGAAAAAGCTTGAAGTCAATAAACTGCAATCACTAGGGACAGCAAATGCTCTTATAACTCGACTAACGGATCTGCTTATGCAGAATAATCCACCTCTTGATGATGCATGCGCACGGGTGGCACATATATCCCACTCCATGATTACTGCTGCCAAGGAGGTAATCGGTTTCTACAGGCCTCTTAGAATGAGTGGTATGAAGAGGAGTGTCATCACGCTACTATAGAAAAAGACGCAGTCTACAGAAAAACTCTGTGTGATTGTGCTATGCAAGTTTTTAAGGAGCGGTATAGATAGAAGAGGTGTGCGGAGAAACGTATTTTCAGGCGCAACAGGAGAGTAAGAAGGATGCAAGTATAAGGAGATAGAGACAGGAATGAGACTCAAAAATTATTCGATCGTACTAAGCTTATGGAGGGGACACTTCTCTACGTTATTGAATGAATACTTCGAACGATTCCGTCAGAGGAGCAGATTTCCCGAACTCTCTACTCACGCACGATGGTGTAGGTATTCCACTATCCGACCATGACGAGGTCAAAAAGGCCATTTCTAGGATGAAAAACATAAAAGCTGCAGGTGATGATGGCCTGCCTGCCGAGTTGTTAACAATCGGAGGCGATGGGCATGAATCAGCTCATATGCTGAATATGGTCAGATGAAAGCATGCCCGTTGGTTGGATGCTCAGTGTTCTTTGTTCTATATGTAAAAAAGGAGATCCCACAATTTGAGCCAACTTATGCTTAACAACCTGATTTGACCTTACGAGTATCAGTGTGTCTTCAGACCTGGTAAGTCTACCATCGGCAAGATTTGAACACTGTTACAAATCACTGCGCTAAAATATCGACACAGTTGGTTATAAAGACGCTTTCGACAGCCCGGCAAAGGATTACATCTAAATAACTATTTCTGAGTCCGGTATTACTGCGAAACTCATTCGTCTATGCAGAATGGCACTGCATAGCCCTCGTTGTACTGTGCATACTGGAAAAGACCTCTCCCTCGGTTCAATACCGAACAAGGTGGAGAAAATAATACGACCTGCTGATGTACGACATAATAGCACTATCTTCAACAAAAGTGTCGTGCTGTTGGCGTATGCCGACGATATTGACATAATCGGCATGAAAATGCCAGCCATCAGTGCAACATTCTCAATGTTGGAAGAGAGTCACGTCGTCAGCCTGCGGACATTGTTAAGGATCTCTCTTGCTAACATATGCTACTCTGGGCTAAGTGAGCAATTGAGAAGTCGAGCACTCTGTCGGAAAACGAAAACCACATTCTCAAAGCTTCATCATGCCTGTCCTTACATATATTGCGCAGAAGCTTGGACAATTTCCACCACAGATGAGAGAATGCTCGGAGAAAAGTCCTACGCAAGATCTTTGGACCTATTTGCGTTGGTAGCGAATATCGAATAAGATGTAACTATGAACCATATGCCGGCACCGACATAATAAAGCGTATTAAATTTCAGCGGCTGGATAGCTCCACTAAGAAGGTGTATACATATAGGTATAAACATATATATGTACCAGAAACGGTTAGATTACCGCAACAGGAACCGTTACTCATTCAACAAATTTATTTTTTCTTTTTGTCGGGAATTAATACTGAAACCTATATGAATGACAGTGAAGTAGATACAGCAAAATCCAGTGAGGTAGCAAAGCAAAATGCTGAATCGCTAGTAAACAACGTTGCAGTTGTATATGCTAGGCTATTCGTACCACCTATGACAAATAGCAACATAGAAGAGTGGTTTATAGCATCAAATAAACCGCCGATAGACAAAAAACCGCAAGAGTATTGGCAGAGAAGCTCGGTGGTATCAGAATGGGCCTTTCTGGCCTAAGTGTGCCCTCTCAGAGAAAGGGCACACTTAGAGAGTAAGAAGGATGCAAGTATAAGGAGATAGAGACAGGAATGAGACTCAAAAATTATTCGATCGTACTAAGCTTATGGAGGGGACACTTCTCTACGTTATTGAATGAATACTTCGAACGATTCCGTCAGAGGAGCAGATTTCCCGAACTCTCTACTCACGCACGATGGTGTAGGTATTCCACTATCCGACCATGACGAGGTCAAAAAGGCCATTTCTAGGATGAAAAACATAAAAGCTGCAGGTGATGATGGCCTGCCTGCCGAGTTGTTAACAATCGGAGGCGATGGGCATGAATCAGCTCATATGCTGAATATGGTCAGATGAAAGCATGCCCGTTGGTTGGATGCTCAGTGTTCTTTGTTCTATATGTAAAAAAGGAGATCCCACAATTTGAGCCAACTTATGCTTAACAACCTGATTTGACCTTACGAGTATCAGTGTGTCTTCAGACCTGGTAAGTCTACCATCGGCAAGATTTGAACACTGTTACAAATCACTGCGCTAAAATATCGACACAGTTGGTTATAAAGACGCTTTCGACAGCCCGGCAAAGGATTACATCTAAATAACTATTTCTGAGTCCGGTATTACTGCGAAACTCATTCGTCTATGCAGAATGGCACTGCATAGCCCTCGTTGTACTGTGCATACTGGAAAAGACCTCTCCCTCGGTTCAATACCGAACAAGGTGGAGAAAATAATACGACCTGCTGATGTACGACATAATAGCACTATCTTCAACAAAAGTGTCGTGCTGTTGGCGTATGCCGACGATATTGACATAATCGGCATGAAAATGCCAGCCATCAGTGCAACATTCTCAATGTTGGAAGAGAGTCACGTCGTCAGCCTGCGGACATTGTTAAGGATCACTCTTGCTAACATATGCTACTCTGGGCTAAGTGAGCAATTGAGAAGTCGAGCACTCTGTCGGAAAACGAAAACCACATTCTCAAAGCTTCATCATGCCTGTCCTTACATATATTGCGCAGAAGCTTGGACAATTTCCACCACAGATGAGAGAATGCTCGGAGAAAAGTCCTACGCAAGATCTTTGGACCTATTTGCGTTGGTAGCGAATATCGAATAAGATGTAACTATGAACCATATGCCGGCACCGACATAATAAAGCGTATTAAATTTCAGCGGCTGGATAGCTCCACTAAGAAGGTGTATACATATAGGTATAAACATATATATGTACCAGAAACGGTTAGATTACCGCAACAGGAACCGTTACTCATTCAACAAATTTATTTTTTCTTTTTGTCGGGAATTAATACTGAAACCTATATGAATGACAGTGAAGTAGATACAGCAAAATCCAGTGAGGTAGCAAAGCAAAATGCTGAATCTCTAGTAAACAACGTTGCAGTTGTATATGCTAGGCTATTCGTACCACCTATGACAAATAGCAACATAGAAGAGTGGTTTATAGCATCAAATAAACCGCCGATAGACAAAAAACCGCAAGAGTATTGGCAGAGAAGCTCAGTGGTATCAGAATGGGCCTTTCTGGCCTAAGTGTGCCCTCTCAGAGAAAGGGCAGCCACATATCCTAACCTAACCTCTATAGGTTCATTACTTGTTGCTGCAATTGATTCATTTCAATCATTAATCGCTAGAAATCCTTATTATAGTAAAAAAAAATCCATTATTTTTGCATTAAAATGAAGGTTTTATTTAGCATAGTTAGAATGATCCGCTTTAAGTCAAATATGCACCGCTTTATTCGATAACTTGTTGCCATTTTGAAGGTAATTTCATATTGCCACTCTCATAGAAACCCTCGTCCCTATTGGCAAAAAATTGGGACAGTCGATTTTGACAAGCTTCTTTTGAGGCGAATTTTTCACCAGCAAAATCATTCGCCATAGACAGGAACAGGTAGTAATTACTTGGTGGATACTTATGAACCTCACAACCAAGCTCCCGGAGCTTCTGGAGGGTCACTATCGATGTGTGTGTCCTGATGGAACACGCGTTGTCCTGCTGGAACACAATTCCTCTCCTATTGGCCAAAGCTGTCCGCTTCTGAGCGATTGCTTCCTTCAGACGGTCCAGCTGTTGACAGTACAGATCCAAGTTAAGAGTTTAGCCGCAGCTCATAGTAGATGATTCCCTGCCAATCCAACCGAACACATAGCAAAACTTTCCTGACCGTCAATCCTGGCTTGGTCACCATTTGCGCCGGCTCACCGCGATTCGACCATGATGGCTTTCTCTTGACGCCGTCAGTAACCATCCGCTTCAGAAATGGATCGATTTAGTTCCGATTCAGTAGCGGTTCGCAGATGGAAATTCGGTACATGAGGCTTTTTTACGTTAACTCGTGTGGCACCCATACATCGAGCCTTATTTAAATAGTTCCCAACGGTTTTTTATGGAATGTTAGCTCCTGGGCAATAAAAACAGTGCTTACATGAAGGTCAGACTAGACGATTTTAATTATTTTATCGATATTTTCGACAATTGGCTTTACAGAGCGTGGTGCATCTTTGACATCAAAATTACCGGAACGGAGTCGACGAAACCAAAATTGCACGTGATTGGCTGCTACAGTTTCAGGACTATAAACACTATTCACATTTTCAGCCCTCTTGTTTTGCGTTTTTGCCTTTATCGAAGAAAAACTGTAAAATAAGGCGTCTCTCTTTACTGGTGACCATCTTTTACACGTGCTCAAACAATACTGAATCAAGCAAACACAGAACTGCCTGAAAAGTTTATTTAGTAAAAAATCCTATCTTTCTAACGGTGTTGTGTACTATTTTTCCACAACACTTACTAAGTACCTAGCTCACAAGATTGACACCTAAACCTAAGCTCTTAAATGTCCCTCGAGTCTAACACACTCGTTGGCTGAAATAAAACAATTATATTTTATTAAGGATACTTGCGGTTTCTACTTTATTGCTGGTGTTTTTCACTTTTACATTGATACTAGAGGGCCTCGTAAGGATCGCAGTATTTACACTTTTACTTAAACTTTACACTAATACTGGAGGGCCTCGTAAGGATTGCAGTATTTACACTTTTCTTAAAGCTAACACTTCGGTGTAAGACTCACAACTGAACAACCAACTGCCTTCAGTAAGCTGGCAGCTTATATCCATTTTTCTAACACTAGCCACATATCAATCTACCCAGATACCAACATATAACATACCATAATATATTCACACCACTTGTGTGTATGTATGTACTATATGTGTTTATGTACACGATCGATGCACTCTCCATGTGTGTATATTCTACATGAGAAAGCAACTTTTTGATATTCTCACATATGAGTAGACCGCGTGATTTTAGTTGTCATGTATGCTTACACAGGTATGCTTACGTAAGTGCAGAACTACGAATTGTGTGGGAAAGTGCTTTGTCAGCATTTTCACACCCAGCTGCAACTCAGTTGTCGCAGTGTTCTGACATTCCACAATTATAAGTAATATTAGTATGGATTGTGTATACCACAACTTCGAACAATGTTGGTATGTGTATTGACAAATATGTAGTTCCCAATTTCGGGAAATATGTCGCGAGGCAAAATATGCATATGTGCATATTTCATATTTTGGCTCGGAACATTTGGGTTTATTTGTTCTTTACTGCCTCAAGGATAGTTTTGTGTCATCCTTCTCTTGGTTGTTACTGTTGTTAAAGCTGTTAATGTTGTTTGGATTAATGTATTGGATTATGGTGGACACACTGCTGCGCTCTTGTGTTTGTAGGGGAATTACCAGATTCTTTTTCAATAATAGATCACTTGCATCTATTATATATATTATAACTACTATATCTACTATAACACTCATTTAGTTAGTTTTTCTTATAAGATATACATATATTCTTAATTAATTAACTTCTTTTTTTTTTGTTTTTTTTTTCAATATTCATTTATAATCTATACTTAATTTTTTAAAAGGTATTAAAAATGCATTGTTGTTTGGACAAAAATATAGGGACCACATTGCATTTTCTCTTCATAGTTGCAATGACCAACTTTTCGTACTTGTAGCTGGTACGATTTTCAATATTATCCGTTGAAAACGGAACGTGTTTTGTTACATATATTTCATCTTACTTTTACGGATATATATATTTGTTTTTTTTTTTTTTGTGATATTTTTTTGTTTTTGTTTTGTTTTGTATTCAACCTAGCTAACCTATTGCTTATTTATCATATTCCGTCATATAAATCCTAACGTGTTCTTACTATACTGTATTTACTGTATATTTCTAACCCTCTAGTTGTCATTTTCTTAAACTATTGTACTATTTTTGGATGCATCCTCTATACTTAGCCTTACTTATATATATAATATATATATATATATATATATATATATATATATATATATATATATATATATATATATATATATATATATATATATATATATATATATATATATATATATATATAATTTTTTTTTTGTGTTCCAGCGTTGATGCTGCACTTTATCCACAGTTTAGTACTTTCCAATTTCGACTTCAGCCATTTCTTTAGTGTACCTATATTTCTTGAGGGACTCTGTATTCTTGTACGATAATAATGGAGAAAATTTTTGTATTTTAATGTATTTTTTGTATATATTAATATTTTATTTTATTGTTGTCAAAAATGATGTATTAAAAGGAAGGAAAGGAGAAAGAAAAAAAGAATAAATAAATGTAATTCTAATACAATTCCCATAATTGTCAGTCGATTAAATTTATTTCCCTACATCTATGGTCAGCAAATTATAAAACGACATTTGATTCATGATGTATTATGATTATTTTTTCTTGCATTTTTTATAGTTGTGCATTTGTTTGAATGTCGTTCTCACGTTGTTGTACAAGTTAATGCATTGTCATGCATTTTGCTTAATATGGTCAACGTGCTATTAATTAAATTTTTTTTTGTGCGGAATTTTGTTTGTTTTTTTTTTTTGCATTTTTGTAGTATTATGTATTTTGCTTGGTCTGAAAATTTAATTCTCTTGTATCTTTGTTTTGTACATTTCGTTCTCATGCTTTTATGCATACTCGGTATTATGTTATTGTAGGGTGTTATTTGTAGAGGTTTGGATCATCGAATTTGATATTAATCTAAGTTTGGGTGGAAGGGTTGTATTAAATTATTGTGTGAAGCTTAACTAATAGTTCTTTCTTCACACTATTGTATTTTATATCCTAAGTGAATTTTTTTTTTCTACCACAAATACTATTACTTCGTTAAGCTACTACTACTTATTGATAAAAATGTTTTAGTATGTTGTTATGGTACTTTTTACCATTTTGTCCGATTTTAATAGTCGTCGTTACTGGACTGTCCGCATGTATCACTTCGTATGGTCCAGTCCAGATGGGACTAAATTTATTTTTTCTAGTCTGGTTTCTCAAGAATACTTTATCACCTATTTTAAAAACTATAGGGTGGATCCCTTTATCATACTGAATTTTAGCTGATTTCTTAGCTTTTTCCTGATTTCTCTCACTAGCTCATGTGACCTTTGTAGTTGGTATTTTAATACCTTATTTTGATCATCTGCATTGTACAGAGGTGATCTTTTTGTTTTTAGGTTTGTCGACATATCGATATTGAAACCGTATTGAACACTGAATGGCGTCCATTTTGTCAAAGTATATACGCTGTTACTGTGTACGTGTTTCGCTGATGCTAACCACTGGTCCCAATTAGACCCAACTTCTTTAGCAAAACTCCTAAGATATTCTGCTAAAGGTGGCTTCTTTCTAAAGAACCATTTGCTTCTGGATGATACATTGTTATATGTAATTTTTTAACACCCAGCATCTTGCATGAATCGGAAAACAATTTCAAAGTGAAATTTGTACCATTATCAGTCACTAAAATTTTTGGTATGTTATATCGCGCAATAACTTCGTTGTAAAACGCTTTTGCTACTGTGCTAGCTTCAGCATCTGGTATAGCTACACAAATAAAAAATTTGGAAAAATCATTTTGAAATGTATGTATGTATTTGTTTCCAGATGTCGTCTCTGGAAGAATTCCTACCATGTCCATATATACCTTTTCAAATTGCTTAGATGGTGTATCAGGTAATATCATTGGCATTTTCGTGAGCTTTGAGCTCTTGTTAGTTTGACATTTTTTACAATTTTTAACATATTCTTTAATCTGGCTTCTCATACCTTTCCACCTGTACTGTCTTCTAATCCTGAAATAAGTTTTCAAAGCACCCTGATGCCCTCCTAAAGGTGAATCATGGAAGTTGCGAAGTATTGTCGATATATCCTTCTCATCAGTGAGAAGTTCAGCATTCTTGTTCTCCTGATTTTCTGCATTTTCATCTAGTTCTAACTCGTCACCAGAGCTTTCTTCAGGCTCTTCTTGGCTTTCGGTCTTGTCGACTTTATTCCTCGCCATAGAACGAGTCACAACCATTGTTGACTCTTGATTCGGTTGTCTAACTCTGCTGAGCGCATCCGCGTTCAAGTTCCTTTTGCCTGGTTTATAAATTATTTCAAAATCTAATTCAGATAGTTTATGTCTGAAACGTGCCAAGCGAGATGTCTGGTCTTTCAGATTGGCAATTCCACGTAAGGGCTGATGGTCAGTGTAGACTTTGAATGGTCTACCGAGTAGATAAGCTCTATAATTCTTTACAACCCACACGATAGCCAAGAATTCCTTTTCAATGGTGGAATATCTTTTCTCAGTATCACTGAGAGCTCTGCACGCAAAGGCTATTGGTCGATCTTTTCCAATTTCACCTTGCGATAGAACTGCACCCAAAGCTTCATTGCTGGCATCTGTGGTCAGCACGAAAGGTTCAGAAAAATCTGGATAAGCTAAAATTGGTGGAGAGCAAATTGCCTCCTTCAATTTTTCAAAAGCTTTCTGACATTTATCGGTTCATTCAAATTTTGCATCTTTTCTTAGTAATTTATTAATTGGTAGCGCTCTGCTTGCCATATTTTCAACAAACTTTCTATAATAGTTTACTAAACCTAAGAATGCCTGAACATCTTTCCTATTTCTAGGAACAGGAATATTTTTTACACATTCTACCTTACTGGGATCTGGCAATGCCCCTTCCTCAGTGCACTTATGGCCTAGGTAAATTATCTCTTTTCGTAGAAACTGGCACTTTTCTGTATTTAACTTCAAGTTATGTTTACGTAAAAGTCCAAATACTCTTCGTAAACGCGACTCATGTTGTACCAAGTTCCGACCATAGACGACGATGTCATGCAAGTAGACAAAACAATCTATACCTTGAAGTCCTGTTAATACATGGTTCATTAGTCTTTGGAAGGTGGCAGGGGCTCCTGCTAAGTCGAATGGCATTCTGTTAAATTCATAGTGCCCAAAACCTGTACTAAACGCTGTTTTTTCTCTGTCTGATTCTTTCAATAACACTTGATGATACCCACTGGCCAAATCAAGTGTAGTGAAATATCTACAATGACCTAACTGGTCTAATATTTCATCGAAGAGTGGAATGGGAAAAACTTGTTTAATAGTGGAGTCGTTTAATTTTCTGAAATCTACTATTAGCCTCCATTTTCTTTTACCATCTTCTCCCGGTTTCTTTGGCACCAAAATTATGGGAGAATTCCAGGGCGATGAGCTGGGAATAATTATATCGTCTTCCAAAATTTTGTTTACTTGCTTATTGATTTCTTCCTTATGCGCTTCTGGTAGCCTGTACTGTCTTTGGTTGATTGGCGCCTGGTCTGCTTTTATTGGTATTGTGTGTTTTATACCTGTGGTGTGAGACAGTTTGTCACCTTCCAAGAAAAATAAATCGTGGAATGACTTAAATATTCCATCTATGGAGCTCTTTTCCTCAATGTTTAAGTTTTCGTCTAGTTTAATTTTTTCTAATATTTTGGTAACCCTTTTTTGGGCTATTAGTTTCCTTGATGTTATTTATTTTATAAGCTATGTCGTATTCTTCGTGTTCTGAATAATTAAATTTAATTATATTAATTTTAAGCTTATTATTTACTGTTAAGGATGTTTAGAGTCGATGATACCGAATGAAATAAACTTTAATGATAAACCAACGACGTCCGTTCTCTAGCGCAAGTAGTAACAAAAGAGGAAGAACACGAGAAGTGACGTTCGTAAAACACCGAACAACGAAATGGAATGTATGTGGACTGCACGCGATGTGTTTGGACTCGACATTGTGGATGTCAGTTGCAGGGTTGCTTCAATCGCTAACATTCCGCCCACCTCGTCCAGTACCTGCGACGAAATCTGTTGACGTTTGCCGCCCACCGTAAGTGTCTCGATCGTTGTCCAATGGCGGCACTACCAGCTTTGATATAGCTCGCTTTAGAACTGATGTAGTCGTGTGTATGGTGGCGACTCGAACATTGTCATCGTTGCCCGGATGCACTTCCACGACACGTCAAAGCTGCCATAGGGTAGGGGAGCACGCTCATCGCGCAGCAATACTAGATCTCCAATCTTTAGGTTAATCTTACTTTGACGCCATTTCCGCCGTACCTGTAGTTCTCGCAGATACTCGCAGCTCCATCTCTTCCAAAAGTCTTGTTGCATTTGTTGCAGTTGCTTTCATCGATTGAGCCGATTCGTATGGATATCAAGCAAATTCGGTTCAGGCATAGCAATGAGTGGTCTGCCCACCAAGAAGTGGCCAGGGGTAAGCGCAATTAGGTCGTTTGGGTCATCCATCAACGCAGACAAGGGCCTGGAATTAAGTACGGCTTCTACTTGCTTGAGAACGGTGTAGAACTCTTCAAATGTAAGTGTTGCTCTACCGATGGTTCGTTTTAGGTGGTGCTTCATGCTTTTAATGCCGACCTCCCATATTCCACAAAAATTTGGAGACCCCGGTGGTATGAAGTGCCACGAGACACCATGACTCGTTGCATATCTGCCTGCAGCTTCCAGTTGTTTAATTAGGGCCTTGCAATCTTCTTTTAACTCAGCATTGGCGCCACTGGATTGAGTTTCAGTAGCTTACTCTTCAAATTTAATGGCTTGCTGCAACGAAGACAAGAAATCTCATTAGCAAAGTGGTTTTGCTGAACATACCTGAACCATAATTGTAATGCTGTAGCTCTTTCCATCGCTGTAACCCATGAGCTCGACGAAATCTTGCTGCAATGAATCGTCTACACCATGAGGTAACTGCTAGCAACATATTAATATTCGAGTATTTTTTAAGCATATCCGCAGCGAATGAGGTCATCTTCGAGAGAATTGTGGATAAAGTAACGATAGTTTCTGAATTTGATGTTGGTGCACTGACATGTTGCTCGGGCCATAGGTCTTCGTGACAACAGAGCCAAGAAGGACCATTCCACCATGTCGACAATCTCGCAAGCTGAGATGGGAACACTCCACGAGAAGCGATGTCAGCTGGGTTAGATTTAGATGAATATGTGTTAGCTCTTCAATTTGAGTAATCCGATTGCTTACGTACTGCTTGTATTGTCCAGTATTAGATCGTATCCAGCTCAATGTAGTTTTAGAGTCTGACCAGCAATGAGTTTGAGGTGATGGTAATTTCATAGTTTCGGTTACTCTAACCGCTACTTTTGCTGCAAGGAGGGCTGCATTCAACTCCAAGAGAAGTACGGTGATTTTTTTGAGCGGTGCTACCTTTGTCTTAGCAGTTAGAATAGATACGACAATTTTTCCTTCTGGCGTCTCCAGCCGTAAGTATGCTACGGCTGCATACGCAATAGTCGATGCATCGGAAAACACGTGTAATTGATATTTCAGTGGTGGTGGTAGTGGATCATAGATTTTGGCCACATCTGACAATTGTTGTCGCTTAGTGATAGGGCCTGATATCGGTGTTACGTTTACTCTATAAGTTATACTATCTCTTTCACAAACCCAGTAGAGGCCGAGCGCCTTAGTCTCACGATCGAAATTGAGATTACAACATATATCAGGTGACCTGTCCTTAACGTGAAGGCGTTGAATGAACTCGATGGAATTAGAATTCCACTTCCGAAGGTTGAAGCCTCCACGCTGTAATAACTGTTGAAGTTCATATTGGGTTTCTAATGCCGCTTCTACCGTATCCTCTCCATGCAGACAATCGTCCATGTAGAACGACTTCTTTAGTATTTTCGATGCTGTTGGCAATTCTTCCCCTTCATCTTCCGCTAATGTATGTAATACTTTAATCGTCAAATATGGTGAGCAGTTTATACCGTATGTTACGGTGAGCAACCGATATGTAGCAGGATTACCTTCCTGGTCTCGCCACGCAATGCGTTGCATGTCGGCGCTTCTTTTGTCAACAAGGATTTGGCGATAGCACTTCTCAATGTCAGCGATGAACCCAACTCGATGCATTCTCCATTTCAAGATGATCGAACTTAAATCGCTTTGAAGCTTGGGCCCAACGTGAAGGCAGTCGTTCAGTGACATTCCATTTTTGTATTTCCTCGATGCGTTAAATACAGTGCGTAACTTTGTAGTGGAACTGGTTTCCTTATATACGCCATGATGGGGAATATAGCAAACTTCTTGTGGCTCCTTATCTTCGAGCACCCGCTCCATATGACCGAGGCTGATATATTCGTCCATGAATTCTGTATACATATCGTTCATCTTTGGATCATTTAGAAGACGAGCTTGTTGATATGTAAAAAGTTTGAAAGCGTCTGTCTTTGAGTCAGAGAGTACGGATAAGTCGTAACTTGGTACCGACCGCGAATATCTCGACATACCGTTCGCTTAAAAAACTCTTCGCAGTATATCTCATCCTCAGTCATCTTAGACGGAGATGACACGTCATCGATATCGTTGAATTTCCACATTTGCTGTACCAGGCTATTGAGTTCCGCAGTGGCCGTAGCGCAGAATGTGGTAGGTAATTGCAACGTGGTTGCACTAGATAAGCGCCCGTAAAGGACCCATCCCATATGGGTATTTTGAGCTGTAATATCACCAGTAGAGGTGCGTTTGATTTCTCCGCGTAGCAGAAGACCATATACATCGGCTCCGATAATGACATCGATTGATCCTGGTTCGTAAAACTTCGGGTCCGAGAGAGTAAGACCTAGAAAGTGGCTGTACGGCTGTGGATCAACGCAGTTTGGGCGCATCAGGTGCCCTAGACGCGAAAGAACGAGTGCCGAGCATTCGACAATAAAATTCGGTTCTGTGGAGAACATAGTAAACATTGCACTAGGGCTTTGGAATGACCAACACTGCACCCACCAATTCACATTATTGGAACTGATAGACGAGTTTTGCGCAAATGAAGTTGTTGCGCTACAAATTCGCTTATGAACGTGGATTGAAACCCGTTGTCGAATAACGCTCGAAGTTCTATGTAATGTCCCGACGAAGACCGTACACCGATACGACCTGTGGTTAGTAAAACTGGTGTCAGTCGTGCTTCTTCTTCAATGATTTTCCCTGGAGTAAATTTTTCCGCGCGCATGTGATGCACGCTGATACCGCTGACACGTGGTGTCATACTTTCTTGCAATAGCGTATGATGGTTTTGCATACATTTTTGACATGTGTATGCCGATGTACATTCACTCGAAATGTGATTAGTTTTAAGGCAATTTCTGCAAAGTTTGGCATTTAATACCAGATCTAGCTTAGCTGTCGGTGTTCTTCGTCGAAAATCTGAACAGTACATTAACGAATGCTTCCCAGTGCAACATGGACACCGAGCTACATTCGTCTGATGACTACGAATACCTGAAGATTGTTGTTGTCGCTTGACGGTGGCATCTTTCGACTTTGGCTTGTGGATTGCAGTCACCGCCTCAAGACTTTGAATGCGACTTTCCAGAAATTTAATAAGCACATCGTACACAGGCATAATAGCCGGAGACTCGAGGGACATCTCCCACCCTTTCACTGTCCCAGAATCTAACCTTTCGGTGATTAGCAGACATAGCCAGTCATCCCAATAAGAAGTTGGACGGCCTAGCTGCTTTAATGTTCGCACAGCTATCTACTAATTTACGTATACTAATGTCAGATTCAGAAGCCAGAGCGGGTAATTTTAAAATATTGCGTAGATATGCGTTGACTAGACGACGTTTATTGTCGTACCTTTGTTGCAACATATCCCATGCAATTTTGAAATTGCTCTCGACTACATTTAAACTGCGCAACATCGCTTCTGCTTCACCTTGCAGGCTACTTTTGAGATAATGCATTCGTTGCACGTTGGACAACGAAATGTCTTGAACAACACATGTGACGAACATGTCTTTAAAGCTAAGCCACTTTTGAAACGTACCATCAAATTTAGGTAGCTCAATTTTTGGCAAAATGGATGTAGATGAACCAACATGCCCAGACAATGTGTTGTTTAATGTACCCTGAGACAGACTGTCACTGGCGGTATTAGAAAATTCATCAATGTCGTCGTGTAGTTCACACATCGCCTCACAATATGCTGACTCAATATTAGCATATCGCTCCTCCGATAACACTCTTTTCATCGCTGTCTCATCGATGGTGTTATCTACCGTTGCGGCAATATCGTCACGGATGGTGTTATACTTTTGCCAATAGTCCATCAGTAAGTTTCTCCTGGCAATGAGGAACCCTTTCGTCTTCTTTTGCTTCGATATTTTACGTGAATTAGCCGAGAAATTTACTAAAAGCCTAGATAGGGCTTCCTCCTTTGCCAATGCCATTTTCAACTTGCGTTAACTTCCCAAAACAAGTGTTAATTCGTCAGCAGTCAAATTTTTCCAGAAAATTGACCGCCAATTGTTCGGTTGAATTTCGCGAATTATTTAGAAAATTAATTGCAAATGGCCGCCAAATCTTCGATCGAATATATCAAAATGTTCAGATAATTAATTGCCAAGATGGCCGTCAAATGTTCGATCGAATATCTTAAAATGATCAGAGACATTAATTACATTTACTATAATATCTAATGTTCTCCGCAAGGGATGCCAAATGTTAAGGATGTTTAGAGTCGATGATACCGAATGAAATAAAAAGCCAAATGCAATTAATTAATTAAATAAACTTTAATGATAAACCAACGACGTCCGTTCTCCAGCGCAAGTAGTAACAAAAGAGGAAGAACACGAGAAGTAAGTGACGTTCGTAAAACACCGAACAACAAAATGGAATGTATGTGGACTGCACGCGATGTGTTTGGACTCGACATTGTGGATGTCAGAGGCAGGGTTGCTTCAATCGCTAACAATTTACAATATATGAATCTATATTCGTATTGAGAATTGGGACATAAACTGTGTTGTCCGTCACACTGCCCAATGTCTCCCCTAAATATATTCCAGGAGATACTTTCTGTTTCTCTACTATAATTGTTTCAAAATTCGTATTTACTTTAATAGGGACTACCTTCATAGTTCTCCAGGTACTACAACCTCACTGGTGTGTAGTATTCTATTACCCTCGTACAACGGTTTGAGAGGTAAAGTCATCAAATGCTGTTTTCGTTCACCGAAGAAAGTCAGCTTCTTTTTCATAGTATTTATAACTGATCGGTTCCATAAATTGTCTCTACCTAGGATACCATCAGCAGGTATCCCTCTCTCTTCAGAGATTAAGTGTAGTTCTAAAATCATATCTTTCGTCCTCTCATGTTGGACTGCTACTGACCTTAATGTGGTGACAAATCCTCCTAATGCACCACTAAGATTTTTCCTTAAATGTCGCTTCTTGCTAACAGATTCATTAATTACTGATGACTTTATTAAACTGGTATCTGCCCCAGAGTCTACCAGTAAAATGAGTTTTCCATTTTTTGCTTCCTCACACGGAAACTCAATGAACAGATCATCTACATCAGAGACTCCCAAACAGTAGCCATGTTTGTTATTACTGGATGGAAAAGATGGTTCAACAATCCCCCTGGACGCTTGACTACCAACTTCCGCCATCTTGCTATCTGACTTGGAGGGTGTGTCAACAATCTCCAAGGACGCATAACTGACACCTTCCATTTCAACTGGCCTACTTTTAGCAAAATTTTGGGTTTCCCGGTTTATTGGCCATACCTGAGCCCCCCGTAGTTTCACTGGGTTTTTTTCAATTCTTTGCGTCTATAACAGTCGGCGATCCTGTGTCCCGGCTTCTTACAGAAAAAACATTTGCTTTCTTGACCTCCCTTAGTAGGTGCAGGTGTTTGATTGCCTTTTCCTTGTGACCTGTTGTTGCTAAAAGGTGTGCATGACAAATTGAACTCATGTCCATATTTTTTACACTTTATGCAATAGGGCATGTTTTTTCTCTTAAAACAACCGTCTCTAGTATGCCCTTTTTTGTCGCAGAAGGATCAGGTAGGAACTTTTCTTTGGCTATTTCGGGGTCTTACGTTATTATTTTGGTATTTGTTCACTCCGAGTGGCATCTTGTCATTTCTGTTCTGGTGAAATGCCAATGTATTACTGGCCTCAGTGTGGTGAACATCGTTTGAATATAGTGTTCCCATATGAAACTGATTGAATCGTGGTCCTCTTTCGAGCAGAATACACGTATTTACGGCCTCCTCTGCTAATTCTTCCAACGTGCCCGTCTTACCTACCATATGAGTTTTTAACAATGGATCTTGAAGGCCTGATATAAAAGATGTCCTCGCATACCCCTCTAGCTCTACCACCATATCTATTCTTAAACCATTGTATCGCCGCGGATTGTAAAACACGTATATCTTCCTGAGGCAGTTGGCGTGCGACAAGCGAACGGTCTTCAAATATGTGTTTCGCAGAAGTGTATACATTACATTCTATATTAGCGAATTTCTTACTTAGCACCAAGTTGTAAGCATCCCCATATAGTCGCTGTTTTATACAAGCTACGAAATCATCAAACTCGTCGGGTTTTATGGCTTTTCTTGCTAATTCGCACCCAGAAATGAACTGGTGTACCTCGGTATTCAAATCTTTAGACTCCGCTCCAGTGAGTACTGGGACTAGTCTACTGACGGTCTGTGCAATTTCGTCAATACGCATTTTTAGCCTTACCTCAGGTTGTACTTCTAGTTGTGTTTTTCGTACTGGTGTACGGCGAAGGAGAGGTGTCTCCTGTGCTATGCACCGTTCTCTTTCGAGATTGCTATCCTTTGCCTGGAGTGCACTTAGCTGCTCAGAGTCAACCAAGTTTCTAAGTCTTTTCTCTATAAATACTTCTGAAATGCCCTTTTCTTTTAGTAAATCTTCTAATTCCTTATTTCTATTAAGAGTCTTAGTAATCTCTACTTCTAGCTGTTCCGCGTCGGATCCCTGTTTTGCGATCTGAGTTCGCAGAGCCCTAATTTGTACCTCTGTTGCCTCTAAATCGTCCTTTTGTTTTAAGGCTGCTTCAGCCTGGCTTTTTAATAGTTCTTTTAGCTCGGTTAACTTTGCGTCTAATCCCTGTATTGGAGTTAGTATCTTTCCGTGATGCACCTTTGATTTTATGGGCTGGAATTGCTCGTATGTGCTGTGTTGCTTAATCAAGCTCCACACGAAGTCGACTGCCTCTGTTATTGCCACGTATAGCTCTGTTGCTAATGATTCGTAGGATTTCTTGTCCATTAGAACACACACTAGAATCAGGTCCTGTACTGCGTTAAACACTCAACGTAAAACACCTTGTATATACAAGCCAAAATATTGTGTACTATTTTTCCACAACATTTACTAAGTACCTAGCTCACAAGATTAACACCTAGACCTAAGCTCTTAAATATCCCTCGAGTCTAACACACTCGTTGGCTGAAATAAAACAATTATATTTTATTAAGGATACTTGCGGTTTCTACTTTATTGCTTTTTTCACTTTTACACTAATACTGGAGGGCCTCGTAAGGATCGCAGTATTTACACTTTTACTTAAACTTTACACTAATGCTGGAGGGCCTCGTAAGGATCGCAGTATTTACACTTTTCTTAAAGCTAACGCTTCGGTATAAGACTCACAACTGAACAACCAACTGCCTTCAGTAAGCTGGCAGCTTATATCCATTTTTCTAACACTAGGCACATATCAATCTACCCACATACCAACATACAACATACCATAATATATTCACACCACTTGTGTATATGTATGTACTATATGTGTTTATGTACACGATCGATGCACTCTCCATGTGTGTATATTCTACATGAGAAAGCAACTTTTTGATATTCTCACATATGAGTAGACCGCGTGATTTTAGTTGTCATGCATGCTTACACAGGTATGCTTACGTAAGTGCAGAACTACGAATTGTGTGGGAAAGTGCTTTGTCAGCATTTTCACACCCAGCTGCAACTCAGTTGTCGCAGTGTTCTGACATTCCACAATTATAAGTAATATTAGTATGGATTGTGTATACCACAACTTCGAGCAATGTTGGTATGTGTATTGACAAATATGTAGTTCCCAATTTCGGGAAATATGTCGCGAGGCAAAATATGCATATGTGCATATTTCATATTTTGGCTCGGAACAACGGCATATAGCGTATAACCCGATCACACTAATACAACGCGAGATACAGATTACTAAAGCCATCTATTGGAAAAATAATGTATTTCTTTTTACTACACCTGATATTTTGGGACTTCAATGTTTTCATTGATTCCTGTCACATAATTCACAACATATTTCCCTACATTTACGCTAAACTTATACATGCCTATTTAAAAAGGCCGCCAGTTAAATTGCTTTGTTTATAGTTCGAACTGTTATTGAAGCCACCATAACTTCAGCATTAAAATGTCGCACTAATGTTTTTGATCCACAGCGCAGAACTTTACTTAGCTTTTAAGTGCTTAAACAAAGCTAATACGGAGTTATTGTTGCTGATATTATTGTTTTATTAATACTAGTATTATTGAAAATATGCTATATATTGTTAATATTACTACTTTTAGATTATTACTATTTCGACTATTGCTAAAATAATGGTAAATGTTGGTACTATTATTGCTATTTCGACTATCTCTATTAAAAATATTACTAAAATGATGTTAAGTATTGCTAATATTACTACTTTTCTATTATTATGTACTAAAATTATATCATTATTATATTATTACTTATATTATTATATTATATTATATTATACTTATATTATAAATAATATTACTACTCGTACATTAATAAATTAATAAATATAATTAATTTGGATTGCGGATAGAATAGAAATTGAATAAATATCATAACTATGATTTGTAGGAAATGGTGGTGTGGGTGCCGTGGCTCAGTGGTTAGTGTGTTGTTAGTGTTACAGATCAGAAGATCTGTAGGTAGTGGGTTCAATCCCCGGCTGAAGCATAACCAATTTAATATCAAAAGATTTTTCTTTCGAACGGTGTCCACGTGTCGGCAAGCAATTGGCAATTCTTCCGACAGTAACAACTTGTTATGGAAAAAGCTTCTAAAAGAACTCCGTGACAAAGCCCGGAAAAAGTGATGTCGCAAGAGTTCTGCCGTTCGGAACCGGATAAAATATGTAGGTTCTTTCTAATACTGTCCAAAATTTAACACACACAAGATTAATGGAAGAGAAGCTCTGCCAAAGACCCCTTCGGAGCTTATAAGCACCACATATATATTTATTTTTTAAATAGCAAAATCCACATATGTATATAAAATAGGCATGCTGCCATATAAAATTCAAAATTATTTTGCCATGTTAATTTACAGCATTTGCTCTCCTGGTTATGGCAATTGATATTGTAATGAGAAATGAGCTCAAAACCCAAAGTAGGATTCCTCTGGTATTATAAGTTCTCTGATTAAAGCGTCACATTAAACCACTACTTCTAAGCTCTTACCCAGGGGTCAAGCAAGTGTTCAGGTGTGCGGGTGTGTGGATGTGCGAGTGCGCTTGGGGTCAGGCAGAATATGCGCAATACAGCCTTAGCTTTATATACGGCACTAGCCTCTATCTGACTAAGACCGCTAGTGCGTGACTCTGTCACATCCTGCTTGAGGTGACCGTGTTATTTAACAGAACACTACGAACACTAGACCTGGGAGTCGATAAAATCCTTCCCCCAATCCAGGGTGTTATGCGTTTCCGTGCCCACTGGTTAGTTTGCAGCCAGGGGACTTTACTGGCTGTATTTTAACGGAGCCTCTCTGATACCTGTCCGCCTCAGGGAGTAACTTTGGACTTTCCGGAGTATAGGGCTTACTTCGGACGACCTCTAAGTCCCTCCTAAAAGATTAGACCGCTATGCCTGATACGTCGGGTAAGCGGTCGTATATGAAATATGGACAATAAATTAAAAATTGCCTCGGACAATTCCGAAAACCCCAAAAGGCCTCCCCTGGAAGGCATACCCACGTCCAAATCGGACACCACAGGGACTCGTCCCAAAATTGTAACTTCTTCGGGAAGCGTGGAGCATAAGATACTAAAGTCAGGCCCCTCCGCTGTCACTAAAGCACCTGTACGCAGGAGCACACCAGTTCTGGCCATCAAACCACTGGAATCGAGAAAATCAGTGCAAGTTAGCAAAGGGTCTGTGACCACCATATCAAGACCCGCTGCTACTAAGACACTAACAAAGACTGCGACTTTAGTTTCAGCAGCTACATCCCCTTTGGACTTAGTTCCATCAACTTCAGCTACTGCCTCTAATTTAAAAGCTCCCGCTAAACCAATTAGCGGGTCCATCCGGACATATCGGGAAAGAAGAGCCGCTTTCAGAATCAATGAAAAGCTCGGTGGCGTCCCGGTAACAGAACTCTCAGAGCGAGAAAAAGAATCTCTGGAGTGGGCAAAAGGCATAATCGCTGAACGCGAAAATGCCCGTTCTTCTGGACTTGCGTCCAAACGGCAACGCTCGCAAGAAGAGCAGCTGTCTAAGCCAGAAAAGGCGAAAACTTCGGCTTCGGCCATATTCAACATCCAAGCACGTTCCTTCAGTGACGTGGCAAAGGACCACCTTATCCTTGCCGTCATTGATAGGAACCATGAACATGGAGCACTGCCATTCGGGCAATGGCGCCTAGTGGAGATAAGTCTCCTTAGGATATACAGGGATATCCTGGCGATTAACCCTGGCCCGGTCGTTTGCTGCGTCCTGTGCGGACCAGCGATCGTCAGATCTCTTCAGAGAGGCCATCACGAAAGTTGGGGAGATTTGGCCTAACGCTCGGCTTGAGGCCGTTCCTAGGGACCAAATCCCCAATAGACCCAGGTCACGCGCCTGGATTCCACAGAACCGTCAGATCCTAAAGAAATCTTGGATCATATGCGACTCGCAAATCCATCCCTTCTCACAGATGATTGGAGGGTTGTGAAGGTGGGAGAGGCCAAGGAGAACTCAAGATAGGTCGTTGTGATCTTAAATGAGCAATCCTTGGCACCTCTCGCCAAACAGAAGGGGGTGATAAGCTATGGCTCCTCCCAAATCACCCTGAAAGTCTATGAAAAAGACGCAGGAAAAGTAGATCCAAAACCAGGGGATATGAAAGTAAGTTCGGCCCCGGTTGAGGACATCTCGTCTGAAGGAGACAGCGATACGCTGTCAACGTCTGATATGATTGGCGACCTCTTCCGAAATGTGGAAGTTAGCACAGCGGATGAGGACGACTTACTATGCTGTAACGTCGAGGACACCGATACGACGGTGACCGAGGCGTCTATATTAAATATTGCAAAGGAAGATGCTTAAGGTGGTCCAGATTAATCTGCACCACTCTAAAGCAGCTTCCGCTTCTCTCGTCCCCCGGCTAAGCGATAATGCGGAGGACATCTTTTTAATTCAGGAACCGTGGATCCTGGATGACAAGGTGCGCGGACTAAACTCCACAAATTATGGACTCTACTATGCTCAAAACGCAGGTAAACCTCGATCATGTATTTTAGCGACAAGGATACTGTGACCATTGCGCTAGATCATCAATCCCATATATATTGGCTGATGTCTGCGTACATGGCTCACGACCACACTGAGCCCCCACCTCACCCTATAATAAAGAAGGCATTCGGGAGGCGGAGAAACGCGAGGCGAATCTGGTGATGGGAGCCGATGCCAACGCACACCATTATATCTGGGGCAGCTCAGATAACAACGAACGAGGTGAGTCACTTTTTGAATATATTATTAGTTCTAACTTGACTCTCGCAAACATGGGTACAGAACCGACCTTTATTACCTGCAACAGGGAGGAGGTTTTAGATATATCCCTTACAAACGACTCTTCGCACTGTCTAGTTAGGGAATGGAGGGTTGACAAAGAACACTCTTTCACGGATCATAGGTATATTAGCTTCCGCCTTGATATAAGGTCACAAAAGCAGATACCATTTTTAAATAGGAAACGCACAAATTGGGATAAGTATAGGGCCACCCTGAATAAATCCCTCACTCAGGCGCCCTCAAGCCTGCAAAATGAGGAGCAGCTTGAGGCCGCTGTTGATCAAGTTACAGAAGCTTGCCGGAAAGCTACTGTACTCCAAAAAAGAAGAGACCTCCGTGGTGGTCGGTAGAGATCATCACTCTAAGGAAGGAGTGTGGACAGCAATTCAACCGAGACAAAATCACTAATCAATGGCAACCTTATAAGGAGAGCCTACGAGTGTTTAAAGAGACGATTAGGAAAGCAAAAAGATCATCATGGAATGACTTTTGCAGCAACATAGAGGAAATTTCAGAGGCAAGCCGCCTACGAAAGATTCTGGCAACGAATCCAGTTAAACCCAGCTTCATTATGAAGGGGGATGGTGATTGGACTACTTCAAGTCTGGAAACTCTTCGGGTATTAATTGATACCCACTTTCCAGGCTGTTTGGAGGACAGCCCTGGCCGAACTCCCAATGTTAATCCTAGTAGAATTATCTACTACGTCCCGCACAAAATAATCAGTAAAACAAAGATTAATTGGGCGATTAATAATTTTAAGCTATTCAAGTCACCAGGACCTGATGGTATTATACCCGCGGACATGCAGAAGTGTGCTGACCTTCTAACACCTTGGTTGGAACCAAGTGATTTCAGACCTATAAGTATATCATCCTTCTTATTAAAAACCCTTGAAAGACTACTTGATGTGCACTTAAGGGGCTCTATAGATGCTAAGAATATCTCTTCATTGCAACACGCATATAACAAAGGCAAGTCCATTGAGACAGACCTTCACTTACTTGTGCAAAAGATCGAAACATTTTTGCACTGCAAAGAATATAGCTTGGTCACCTTTCTAGATATTGAGGGGGCCTTCAATAACATAACCCCAGAAGCAGTCGAAAACTCTCTTGCTATGCTTAAGGTTGATGAACCTATTATTAGATTCATTAATCTGTTGCTAAAGCAAAGAGTGATAAACTTAAAATTGGGTACCTCATGCGATTAAGCGCACCCCTCAAGGGGGTGTGCTGTCGCCTCTTTTGTGGAACCATCAACCATCAATGAAGTTCTCATATCTTTAGAGGCCATGGGATGCAAAGCGGTGGCTTATGCAGATGACGTGGCACTTGTGGCATCGGGAAAATATTTAGATACACTCACGGAAGTGATGAACCATGCATTATCAATCTTGTCCAAATGGGCTTCAAACTCTGGTCTGGCCATCAACCCTGCCAAAACTGAGCTAGTCCTCTTTACTAGAAAGCATAAAATACCTATTTTTATCTTACCTAGAATTCAGAGAACTAGTCTAAAGCTAACAGAACTACCCTACAGAACTACACAACATTATCTCACCATAGCCAACAGAAGATGGCGGGATGAGAGCTCTTGTGTTACCACTAGGAAAATCTGGCCAACTCTTGAAAATATACTATTTTTATCGCAGCTGCCAGGACGAGGAAGAGGAGGAAAGTGTTCACCACTTCCTCTGTAGATGCCCCGCCTTGGCACGGGGGAGTGCCTTTTTTACAGATACCACTGAGGTTGCACCCATGGATGTCAGGGACATTGCTCTATTCATTAGGAAATCCCAATGGTTCCGCTTAACAGGGGATATAGGACAGTAAGCATCAGTGATGCATGGTGACACAATGGGCTAATTATTTGGCCTAAGTGCGCCCCCCTTTGAGGAGCGGCCGCATAACCTCACCTAACCTAACCTAAGCTCTCACCCAAGACACACACCCACAATAATTAATATCCAAGGCACATACCCATAACACAAAAAAATATTATAAACACAAGTCGGTATAACCACGATATTAACCGTTTAGATTCAATTGTGGCTAAGACAAATTTCTATTATTTGTATTTAGTTTGGAACTTTAGTGTGTTCAGAGGCCTATAGTAAAATTTTATGGGTAATTTTTTTGTAGTACATTTTTACCCGTATTCCCCAAGTTTTATTGGTGTTTTATACGACTTTAAAGAAGAAGCCAAAATAACCCACATATCGCCGAGGTATATTATTAATATGTTCCACAAAAATTCTCATAAATACGGATCGCATGGTTTCATATGCCGATTTGCTGTGAGAATGGATCAAAGGGGAAAAACTTAGACCCCCCAAAAATATTCCGATGTAACCTTTAAAAACGCCGATATACGTGTAATTTTGTTTAGCCCGCCTCTATCAGAATCCGTTTTCAAAACCTTGTTATTTTTTTAGTGTCGAATAGTGATATCGGAGAACCATGAAATTAAAACCGAAGTTCATAATTCGGGTAAAATATCCAGCGATTGTCTTAATTTTTTTTTAAGCCTAGTAATTCCGTTTACACAGTACTAAGAGGTGTATGCTATAGCTTTGTAGTTAGTGTTGGTCTTTGATATTCTTCTTTGAAAGATTTCTCTTTCGAACATTGAACACCTGTCTGCAAGTAATGGGCAGATCTGACAACGGTATGAATTTGCATGAAGCTCAGAAAAGTGATATCGCAAGGGTTATGTTTGTCGGAACAGGTCCCCCTCTCTTTCTACATATATAAATATTGTAGAGCTGCATGAATATATTTGTTTACATCTTCAAACCAGTCCATTGATATTAGAATATAATCTCTCTTTCATTCTCTCTAAGCAAATATTAATTATATGGCTTGCAAAATGCACTTGGATTAGCTTTTCGCTCAGAAAACACTCGCGTGCAAAAGACCACAGCTAGTTTCATAGTAGGCGCTTTTTGCGCACAAAGAATGATTCGTGGGAGATACTATTTTTATTTTCTCTGATGTATTGTGCATTCAACAAGTGTTAAAATCACTCGGATTGAAGTACGCGTTGTTAAAAAATAAAATGGAATCAACGAACGAGTATAAGAGGCATATTTTGTAGTTTTTTTTATAAAAGTGGAAAAAATGCAACAACTGCTGCTGCAGATATAAACGCAGCTCATTTGGAGAATACTGAAAATTTTTCGTGAAAAGTCACCAATAAGAGTGGACGTGTTTCGCATCTCTCCTTTGATAGAGTCGGAAAAGTGATTGATTTCGGTAAAAAAAAATTAAATATATTGCGAAAAGACGCTAAGTTAACTCAAGGAGTTATTTCTGTGGTTCTTTATTGCTTATACAAATAAGCAAAAAGAAAAATAAAATGAAAGAAAAAAAAAAATAATAATAATATCGTTTGAAACATTTTGTTTGTAATATGAGTGTCCAGCGCTCTCCTCTCCGGCATCGGCAATCGCCTGTTAATGTGTGTGTAAACAATAATTTGCAATCACCCGCGCAAACCCCCGCGATAAGTGCATTATCAAAAAAATCAGTTGATACACACTGCACAAGTGAAAGTAACAGTGCAAATCTTTTGCCTGCACATATTCCTGTCTCTAACACTACATCTAAATTTGTAACAACAATAAACAACATATTGTACCTTGCCAACTGTTTGTGTGATTTGTGGACATCTTCATATATCAAACATGTGCCCAAAGTCTAAAGGCGATGCTAGCATGAAAAAAAGCAGCAATTGTGGAGGTAATCACACCGCAAATTGTAGAGGTTGCCCAGTATATACAACCCTAAAGCTAAATTTCTCCGCTAGCAATCAACCTCTAAAACCAGTTGAGCAAACTCAGATAGCCAACTCAAGTAAGAGACAAAATCTTGATGCAACACAATTCTTCTCTGCAATCCCAAACAAGAATCAAACCAATTAATACGCTATTGTGTTAAAACAAAACCCACACCAACAAAGCAATGTAAATAATGAGCAGAAGCACTGACTGCCCACCCAACAGCCAAGTACCCTTGAACATTTGCTTCAAACATTAATTCAGAATATGAACCAATTCATGAACTCAATGCAAACAATGATGCAAGAAATGATGAAAAATCAATCGATGCTACTCCAAACATTGCTATCCAGACCATGAGTTGTCTCAAGATATGCCACTGGAACGCCAACGGCTTAAGACAGCACCGTTTGGAGCTAATTCAATTCCTTGAATCCAGCCCGATCGACATAATGATGATATCTGAGACCCATTTCACTGACAAAAATTGCTACCAAATACCATATTACAAACTGTACACCTCAAATCATCCGCATGGTAAGGCACGCGGAGGAATGCCATATTGATAAAAAGCAGAATAAAACATCATGTTCTCGAAGATTTCAGTAGCGTTTACTTGCAAGCAACATCTGTATGTCTGGAAGAATACATATCTCAGCTAGTAATATCTGCGATACTATGGGAGACCATAATACCCAGAACAGAAGTAAAATATCTAGAGATAATTCTAGACAGTAAAATGACATGGAAATCGCATGTAATATTCATTGCGGAAAAAGGCCAGCGTGCTCTAATGATATGTAGAAGATTGGCAGGAAAGTCTTGCGGTTGTAGGCCCAAAATTTTACATTGGATATACACGATGATGGTATTCCTAATCGTAACTTGTGGAGCTATGGAAGGTAGTAAACCTTAGGCAGCAACCTTAATAAGAATAACGGGAGATAAAGCAAGGACAGGGCTACTGGCCCTACGGATCCTCAGCAAAAACTCTATACTTGATTTTCTACAGGAAAAAACAAGTAAGAAATTTAACGTTGAGAAACGCTTTGTGGTAAAATCATATTATAGAAATGAATGGAGCAACATAGATGCTGCGAACTCTCTTAAAAAACACACAATGATGTGGTACACTGACGGGTCAAGAACCGAAAGTGGCACAGGGGATATACGGACCCAAAACCAAATACTCTGAACCCATCGTTAATTACCCAAGTATTTTTCAGACAAAAATTCTTGGTATCGATAGATGTGTACAGTTTAATCTAGATAGAAAGTATTAAAAAAAATAAATAGCCTTACTATCGGATAGCTAAACTGCCCTTGGAGAACTCAGTTTATATGAGGTGGATTTCAAGTTAGTACAGGGCTGTCTACAAAAAGAAAAGGAAAAGACAATAAAACCAGTCTCTGCTGGGTCCATGGACACATAAGAGTTTAGGATAATGCACTAACTCGAACTAACGAAGTCGCTAGAAATGGAGCCGTTTGACAATGATCGGACCAGAACCTTTTTGTGGTATAGGAACAGAAGTACGGCAAGAATCAAGTTGCAAAACTGTAACATACCCTGACGACCTCGCACTAGTGGTGTCCGGTCAAATCGGTAGCAATCTTAGCGAAGTCATGCAGCACTCCCTTAA
>OY978530.1:15111219-15258719 GCA_963854835.1 Megamerina dolium | reverse complement strand
ATACAACAACTCAAGAACGCATATATAGAGTTACAACAACAACAACCAGCTTATAACAACAAAATGGATTGAATATTCAAAAATATAACAGTGTTTACAGGAAGCGACGACGTAACAATAAACTAATACTTTAGCAGCGCAGAATACCTTTTGTCAACGATAAACAATAACGAACTGAGCAAGGAAGCTACAAGGAAGATATTTTGCAGGACCGTACAAGGAGAAGCTAAAAATGTTATAATCAACATCCCAAAACCGGATAATTGGACAATGATCAAAAACACATAAAAGATGAGATACAAGCCGGATACTGAGCCCCACGAAATTTACGGAAGGATAACAAATCTACGGGTAAATTCGGTAAGTGAGCTGGCAATTGAAATTCAGAACATTAAGTATAAGACTGATGAACTTATTGTATTTTATAAAGGCGTACAAGGAATAGATTTAACAAACACTGACAGTCTTTTAATAAATACAATTAAGGAAATGACGCAGGGACTGACTTTTAGATAAAATATACGAACACAAAGAACTAGCGCAAATAATATTTATAATGAACCAAAGAAGATTCGAAGATACGTGTATTAGACCGGAATACAGAAAAGCATACAAATCATATTCTAAAGAGTGGCCTAGAAGAAATTTTAATGTAGATCAAAGAGACTATAACCAAAATCCACATTATTTTAACAAACACACAGGGTACATAGATAGCTACTCAGGACAAATCAGACAAAAACAAAATTTTTTCTATAGAGAAGGTAACTCAGGACAGATGAAACAAAATCAGGAATACGGAAATATGTCGGCACATAGAAGACAGAATTCACAAAATTTTTTTCAAAACAAAGGATATCAAAATAATTCAGGTCAATTTCATAGGCCCCAACAGGTAGGACACCCTATGTCAAATTCCGGCCAAAATCGCTGGAATCAACTTAGGAAAAACCGGGAAGAACCTATGAAAGTAGACAATATAAAGAGAAAGCAAAGAGAACAAGAAGAAAGACACACTGAGTTAAATTTGTGTCAATATCATAAGAATAAAGCTAGCGAAAACCAGAAAGATGAAGAGCATAATTTTTTCGAGGAACAGCATCGGACTGTCTTCCTACCATAACACTCGCGATCAAAAATAAGAAATATATTGCTCTCATAGGTACCGGAGCTAGTATAAGCATAATTGATAGTAACATAAACGATTTTCAAAAAATCTTATTAAAGAAACCAATTGAATTTAGCACAATAACGAAAGATGATGTAATTAAATACGAAGTGATAACAGAAGCACCTAATGAATTTAATCTCCCATATTATACGAAAATAAAATGGAAAATGACTTCATTGAAGGGACGAAAATATAGTTTTATTTTAGGAATTGACCTACTCAATTTGTTTGATACAACAATAAACTTAGTAGATGGATACATAACGCTTAACATAAAAATGACAAAATTTAGAAATAACCCTTATACTAACCTAGAAATTTGCACATTGGAAGACAAGGATTTTGATTGGGATAGAACACAGTTAAGTCATTTAAACATAGAAGAAAGTAAAGAAGTAGTAAAAATCTTGAAACGATTTAAGAACTTGTTTTTTAAAGAAGGAGACCAATTAACAAATACGACGAAAATCTTACACGAAATCAGAACAACAACGGACAAACAAATAAACAGTAAATTATACAGATACCCGCCGCAGCATGAAGCAGAAGTACGAAAACAAATTAAAGAAATGGAAGAACAAGGAATCATAAGAAAGAGTCATTCGCGATACTCTAGCCCATTAATTGTAGTACCTAAGAAAATGGACAACTCAGGGGAACCTAAATACAGGATCGTGATAGACTATAGGAAATTGAATGAGGTAACCACAGACGACAAATACCCAATACCAAACATAGATTCAATTTTGGACAAATTAGGTAAAGCGCAATATTTCACAACGTTAGACCTAGAAAAGGATATCACCAAATATTAATTAAGGAACAAGACAGAGAAAAAACGGCATTCGCTACACCTCACGGATTGTACGAATTTATTAGAATGCCATTCGGTTTAAAAAATGCACCCGCAACATTTCAACGTTTAATTAACGAAACACTACGGGACTTTATTAATAAAACATGTGTAGTTTATCTAGACGACATTTTGATTTTTAGTAGATCCCTACAGGAGCACGTAAATACAATAACAGACATCTTCAAAACATTAGAACAAGCTAACCTCAAGATTCAAATCGATAAATGTAATTTCATGAAAAAAGAGATAGAATTTTTAGGACAGATTTTGACAGAAAATGGATTAAAACCAAACCCTGATAAAATAAAAGTAATAGAAACATTACAACTACCTAAAACAGAGAAACAAATAAACAGATTTTTAGGGATAACAGGGTACTACCGTGAATTTATTAAGGATTACGCAAAAGTAGTCCAACCCATTACAAAATATTAAAAGAAAAATGTAAAAATAAACGTAAAAGATACAAGCTATATAGAAGCATTCGAAAAGTTAAAAACATTAATTAGCTCTCATCCAATATTGAGATACCCGAACTTTGACAAGCCATTCACATTAACCACAGACGCAACAAACTATGCAATTGGAGTAGTGCTCTCCCAAGAAGGACACCCAGTATGTTTTATATCAAGAACACTAAATAATCACGAGAAAAATTACTCCGCTACAGATAAAGAATTTTTAGGTATTTTATGGAGCGTAAACTATTTAAGACCCTACCTTTATGGAAGACAATTCACATTTTTCACATATCACCAACCTATAAAATTTTTGCATTCAAAATACAAAGGTCTCGGTGACATATCCTTCATATGTCACCGAGACATCAAAGATGGCTATTAAAATTGGGCGAATATGATCTTAAATTAGAATATTTAAAAGGGTAGGAAAATCAAGTAGCATATTTCCTAGGTAGAATAGAGCACAATTCCAATATCAATCAAGAAAAGGACGAAGATAAAAATGTTAATGAATTTTTATTTCTGCAAAACTCAGAAGATAACAGATCAAGTTTAGAAATGTTAGACAATTTAGAAGATATTGAAACTCTAGCAACAATCCATTCAGCTCAAGAAGATCTACATGACCATTTTTGCATTAAGAAAGATATAGTAAATAATTACAAAACACAGATAATTTTAACAAACAACAAAGTAGAGAAATTAAAAATGTTACATGGAAAAAGAATAATCTATATAGCAGAATGTTTCTTTGATAGAATGGGCGAAATATTTCGAAAAAACATTATGATGGGAAATATAGGAATATTTTCGGAGCTATGTGACACAGATTACAACGTAGTTCAATAAAAATTAATAGAAATGTTTTCTAACGACAGGCAATTAAAATTTATTAAATACACACTGAGAGCACAAGATATCAAAACCGAATTTGAAGCAGTTAAGCAGATATCACTTTACCATATCAGAGAAAGTATGCATTCGGGCATTCAAGAAACCTATAATCATATATATATATATATATATATATATATATATGTGGCACTTAAAGCCCCAAAGGGCTCATTGGCCGACCTTCTCTTCCATTACTGTTGTGCGTCTTAAATTTTGGACAGTATTAGAAGGGACCTACTTATTTTAGCCGGTTCCGAACGGCAGAACACTTGTGACATCACTTTTTCTGAGCTTTGTCACAGAGTTCTTTAAGAAGCTTTTTCATGGCAAGTTGTTACTGTCGGAAGAATTGCCAATTGCTTGCCGACAGGTGGGTACCATTCGAAAGAAAAATCTTATCGATATTAAATTTGTTACGCATCAGCCGGGGATTGAACCACGACCTACAGATCAGAAGGCGAACACACTAACCACTGAGCTACGGCACCATATAAGAAATAAAATTTATTACCCAAATTTAATGGAATTAGTGCAAATTGTGTTCAATCAATGTGATATAAGCAATGGAATTAGTGCAAATTGTGATCATTCAATGTGACATATGCAAAGAGGTTAAATATGACCGGAACCCCATTAAGGGGGTCCACATATGTGAGCGCGGTATTTCGAACGCTTTTTCGGGAATTTTCGTTAGGAGAACTAATTCGAAAATAAGAATAAGTTTTACGTTATTTTGAAGGTTTGTGCTTATATTTCAATAGTAAATTTTTCCAATAGTGTAATCCGAAGGCTTGTACTCATTAAGGGCGTTCAAAGTGACCCCTTCAAAATGAAATACCGAAATTGTGGGCAAGATTCCGCTCGAACCAGTTATCTAAAACGCAAAAAGTAAAAAAAATCTTATTTCTGCTTATATCGTTGAGGTACTGACGTAGGATTTTGACGAAATTTTAAAAATTGAAGAATTGGCAGTTGTTTTTATAAAAATTATTCATTTTCATGCTTTTTTTCGATATAAAAACTGCTGTCGAAAAACCGCTAATTGGGTACCTTCAGTTATCTGTATTAATGAGTCTATCAAAATTTCAAGTCAATCGGTTAAGTATATTTTTTTTAATCCTGCCCACAAAATTCAAAAATATGGTTTCGAGAAAAACTCTTTCAAAGTTTGGAAACAAAACAAAACTTTGTATTATAGACTCACATTTAATCTGCAATATCAGGACCATAAACTTCCCCTTCCTCATCCTGTAGAAGCTCTCGTTAAAGATGCGAAAAATATAAAAAAAAATCGATTTTTCGAAAATTTTACACAGGTGGACCCCCTTAAACTCAGTTCAATTACACTGAAACACCCTTAGATATAAACAAAATAATATATATAGACACATACGTAATGAAAAAATTTCAATTTTTAACAATAATAGATAAATTCTCTAAATTCGGAGAAGCATACCCCTTGAATGATAGAAACCACGTGACGATTATCGAACAGTTAGAAAAGCATTTTTCAAAGATAGGAAAACCAGCAAATATAATAACTGATAATGAATTCAAAACAATGCGTATTAAAGAATTTATAGATCAGGAAGGAAATGAACATCATCTTGCCAAACCACATATGCAGTCATACTGGTAACGCAGACATAGAACGAACACAATACAATTGCAGAAAAATTCAGGATAATATACCAGGATAATATTCTAATAAAAACCTACCAATTAAATAAATCATACAAAAAGTCATTAGAAACTATAATAATAGATATCACTCAACTATTAAAAGCGCTCCTATTGATGTGCAAAATGGAAATAATTAAACAAAACATGCAACTATATAAAAGGAAAATAGAAAAAGAGAAGATTACGAAGAAATCAGAAATTAAAGTTTCGTAAAAAACTATAAGAACTAAGACATAAAGAACAACCAAAATTTAAGAAGAAAAGCCTAAAAATGTACACCCATTCGACACTAAAAGGCCATTTAAATTTACAGTTAACAATAATACTTCTACTGTTGATACAAGGAACGCACTTAATTACTGGAAACATTACTGTAACGAAAATAACGGACCAAACAAGATTTGCAGATATTCATTAAAAAAACCAAGAAATAGTTAAAGATACGGAAATAGTTTTACATATGATTAACGTAAGCAAGATAGAGAATATCTTAGATAAAATGACTGACAATATAGCAATAGTTAAAGCTAAATACAAAGATTTACTTCAGTTAGAAATAGTAGATACAAGAAACAAACTACTTACACTAAGACCCAATAGAAATAGACAAAAACGTGGACTAATAAATGGTGTAGGTAGCTTATCGAAATGGATATTCGGTACTATGGACGACGAAGATAGACAAGACATACAAAATCATTTATTACAGACAGGCGAGAAAATTAATAAACAAATACAGGTAAATGATTATTTCAATTTAGCGATAGAACAATTAAGTGACATTATAAGTAATGACAAAATTAAATTAGAGGAAGAATTAAATGTCGTACATCAGGTTATTGATGAAGAATATGAGCGTAGTATATATTTGGAACAATTAACAAAAATCCAAATGTTAAAAACTATAATCGAACAAATACTTGATAACGTTGTAGCAACGAAATACAAAATAATACATCCTAGCATATTAACAAGCAATGAAATAATAAAGTATGACTTTGATTATAATAAATTAAAGTATTTACAATCGGGAACAGCATATTTTAATGGCACATATTTAGTACTTGGCATAAAAATTCCCATTACTTCTGAAAATATTAAAATCAGATATCTAATACCACTACCCAACGAAACTAATAATGAAATAGATTCAGAAATAGAACAAATTTTTGATTGCAAAAATAAAACTTTAAAGTTTGAAGAAAATAAACAATTACGAAATATGAAGCCAAGCACACACTGTTCGAGAAAAGCGAGTTGCCAACTCATTAGTAATAAGGAAATAGAGATAATACAACTAGATGTAGATAAAATCAAAAATGCAAAAACCATTGTAATAAATCAAACATGCACTAGTAATAAAATTCTAATAAATGTTAATAATTAAATAAGATATAATAATTGCTCACTAAAAATAAATGATTACTATTTTTCAAATTCATAAGAAAATGTAGAGGAAATATATACCGTATACCGTATATATTCGTATACCCAATACGAAAAAAGACAAAATTTTACACAAAAAGTAACATTAAATGATATAGTTAAAATAAACAAAATAAATTTGAGTAACATTGTAAAATTAAGTCACCACACGAAAATTTTATTTGGATGCATCATAATTATATCAATTGTAATAATATTATTTGTCATAATTGTAATTACCAAACATAAACATATAACAATAAAACTAATAGCAAAATTCAGGAGAATTCCAAACTAAAAGGGGGGATAGTTACGTATAATGTCAATAACCCACCTACCTATATAAATGCACAGTTATATACGCTTTGACCTAAAAGGGGAAATTGAAGACATCTTCGAAATTAGTAATGCTAGGAAGACCAATTGGTCGCTGTATAACTTCTACTTAGAGCAAAATTTAGGGTGCCTAAGTGAGAAAATTAACAAATTGAATTAAATTAATTAAACGCTTTATTAAATAATATTAAACGCTTTATTAAATATTGATTACGATATATATACACGTAGAATTCACTCTTTATTAAATAAATGATTAGCTATACCATTGAGAATGCGCGGAAAAGCACGATCGTTTCGAATATCTTCAAGGACCCAATGTATAGATGATAACATCGGTCGATCATAACGCGAACCGCTAAAACCCAAAAACATAAAAGGGGAATTTATGTGGAGAGTTGGGTTGCCATATGGTAAGTATGCAAGGTAAGGTAAATAAAAATGGTGAGTATCATTAATTCATTTTATAAATACTATTTCATTATTTTTACTTCCTTCTTTCAGGGACTGACCATATGGCTGGTCTAAAGGGATTTAGACATCGCGGCCCGCATGCACTCGTGCATTAATTGAGTGCATCTCGTAGACGGGACAGTGAACCGATCGCGTCCTCGATCGCTCGAGCTGTCCTCCGACGAACATCGGGAGTCGGTCGTTGTCTCGGCTGGGAGCTTCTCGGAGTGGAAGAGCGCGGAGGTTTTCGCTGCAATCCGCGGCGGAGATCCTCAGGTCTGTGCCGATGCCGGGGTTCAGGACGATGCCTCGTGCGTCCGCCTTCAGGTTGTCCACGTGGCGCACGTCGTCGACGCTGTTGCGTCCCGTGCGACCGAGCCAGGCAGTTGCGGCAGTATCGATGCGCGCGCACCACATCCTCCCTCTGGCTTGTGTTCATCGCCAAAAACCCGCGGCAATACCGCAGAGCGTGGAGCCGATGACATAGTTGGCACCGATGATGATCGCTATGGGCGGAACTGGAAAGATAAAATTTGAAAACGAAATTAGCTTAAGGGCTTGAGCCAAAGTCTGATAGCGAAAAAAAAGAGATTTTTTTTTTGGATATTATGATTTTACGCGAGCGGCAAAATACATAATTTTACTATGGGCCGCTTGAGAACGGCCGATTTTGTCCGAAAATCTGCGACACAGATGTGGCCGTCAGATCCTCGATACAAATGAGTGACGCGTCCGAGACTCCATTCGTTGGGGGGCAGCAGCTCATCCTTGATGACCACCAGTTGACCTACTTCCAGCTCCTTTTGAGGGTGTTGCCATTTGTAGCGTTTGTGCAGGTCTTGTAGGTACTCAGTTTTCCATCTGCGGCTAAACTGGTGGTGAAGCGCCTTGAGTTTTTCCCATCGGTTTATTAGGGATATATCTTCCGAGTTGGGTTCGGGCAAGGCCGTTAGTGGAGCACCTCGCAGGAAGTGACCTGGAGTTAGCGCTATCAGTTCGTTGGGATCTTGAGATAGTGGAGACAATGGTCTAGAGTTGAGCACGGCTTCGATTCTACAGAGCAGAGTTGAGAACTCTTCGAAGCGGAATTTGTGATTGCCGGCAGTCTTTTTGATATGAGCCTTAAAGCTTTTGACTGCCGACTCCCATAGACCGCCCATGTGAGGCGCACTGGGAGGAATAAAAACCCAGTCAATACCTTGCGGAGAGTATTGGGCCAGAATATCTTTGGACACCTCCTTAGAGAATTCGAGGAATACTTTACTCATGGCTCTTTGAGCTCCAACGAAAGTTGTACCATTATCCGACATGATTTTGCGGTGAAGGCCTCTTCTGCCAACGAATCTGGCGAATGCGGCGCGGAATGCCTCTGTAGAGAGATCAGAGCACAATTCCAAGTGAATGGCCTTTGTGGAAATGCATACAAATACCGCCACATACCCTTTGAGAAAGGCAGCAGTTCGAAGCGTAGATGCTTTAATTTGGAATGGGCCTGCAAAATCAACACCTGTGGTCGCGAAAGGTACCGACAAGGTACACCGTTCAGGCGGCAGAGCTGCCATAATCTGTGATCGAACCCTTTGTTTGTGGATGGTACAAACTTTGCATAGAAATATGCATTTCCTTATTTCGGGCTTAAGACGAGGAATATAGAATTCTTGTCGAGCCATTCGGAACATGAGCCTTTGTTCTGCGTGTAGGAGCAGAGTATGGAGAAACTCGAGGTACAAAACGCAAAATCGGGATTTTTCCGGAAGGATTATGGGGTGGCGCTCACTATAACTAAGACCAGAATGAGCTAATCGACCATTTACTCTCATGAGATTTTCCTTGTCGAGAAAAGGATTTAAAGTCAGCAAAGAGCTTTTATTGCTGACTGCGGTTGAGCTGAGAAGAGCCTTCAGCTCTTTGGGAAAATATTGCCATTGGGCTAACAAGATTAGCCGGCTTTTTGCGAAACGAATTTCGTCCTGCGAGAGTGAGGAATTCGAAATTGGAGAAGATTTTCGCAATTTAGAGAGTCCGTTATGGACAAAACGGAAAACGTAAGAAATCACACGTAGTGCCCTTGAAAATGATGAGAACCGATCGAGAATGTCGGTATGGTCATCTAACGTGAGAAGAACCTCTACTTTCCTTTGCTCGGGGGGCAAAGTACTGGAAAGTGTTGGTTTTGGCCAGGCTTCTTCGGGGTGATGAAGCTATGCAGGGCCATTCCACCAAAGAGTATTGGACACAAGATCTTGGGGCTTGCATCCGCGTGTACCCAAATCAGCTGGATTTTCGCTGCTGATGACATGGCGCCAGATAGCATTTCCAACGTTTTGGAGTATCTTGGCTGTACGATTAGCGACGTACGTTTTCCATGTGTGAGGTGGTTTTTCCAGCCATGCGAGAACGATTTGAGAATCGGACCAGAAAAATATGTCTGAGAATTCGACATCCAAAGTTTCTTTAACGGACTTGGCTAGGTGCGAAAGTAAAACGGCGCCACACAATTCCAAACGTGGTAAGCTGACCGTCTGCAGAGGTGCAACTTTTCCTTTAGCCACCAGTAAATGACAGGATATTTGATTATTCATGTCCATTGATCGTATGTACAGGGCTGCACAATACGCTTTCTCTGAAGCGTCACAAAATCCATGAAGCTGGATTCGCTTCTTGGGAGAGAATTGTACCCATCGAGGGATTTCGATGAGACCAATGGACGAAATATTCTCCAGTAATACATTCCATTTGATGAGCGATCTGGGTTTCACGCATTCATCCCAGTCGGTGCCTTCTAACCAGAGCTCTTGGAGAAGCAGCTTGGCTTGAGTCATGATGGGCGAGAGCCATCCTGCCGGTTCAAAAAGTTTCGCAATGGCAGATAAAATTTGACGCTTGGTAGCAGCGGATGTTGTTTCGATGGGCGATACTGAGTACGAGAATGTGTCAGTCAATGCATTCCATCGTATTCCAAGGGTTTTTGTGGCACTGGCACTTTCAAATTTTAGAAAATCAGAATCGAGAAGTTCTGATTTTGGGATATTTTCTAAAATTTTAGGATGATTTGCAGTAATCTTTAGTAATGAAAATCCTGCGGAGTTGAGGACTTGTATCACTTGAGATAAAGATTCTACTGCATCTGGAATTGTATGTGAACCAGATAATACGTCATCCACATAGGTTTCTTTGAAGATTATTTTTTCCACGAGAGGGAAATTCTTCTTGGAATCCTTAGCCAATTGTTGCAGTGTTCTAATGGCTAAATATGGAGCGCAATTAACACCAAATGTGACTGTCTTCAACCGGAAGTCCAGAATTGGAGAATTTGGTGACCTGCGAAAGATAATTCGCTGGAAATCCTGGTCGTCATGGTGGACAAGAATTTGTCGGTACATCTTTTGTACATCACCATTGAAAACGAATTGATATAGTCGCCACCTCAGGATGAGAACCATGAGATCTGGTTGTAATGTGGGACCAATATGCAATACGTCGTTAAGAGAATGGCCTGAGCCGCTGCTTCTTGAGGCATTAAAAACAACACGCACTTTGGTGGTTTTCTTTTCTGGCCTCACCACTGCATGATGTGGCAGGTAAAAGGAGAAATACTTGCCATCAGAGATGATTTCATGCGAGCCTGTGGGTTCCATATGATCCAGCGTGAGGTATTCTTCGAGAACCTCATCGTAAATAGCTTTGAGATCGCTTTTCTTTGAAAAATTTTTCTCCATACTGCGAAATTGATTATAGGCTATGGTTCGGGAGTGACCAAGAGCCGTAAGAGCGGGAAAACTGGATTTAAATGGAAGCCTGACCACATATCTTCCATCTGACCTACGAGATGTGGTCCTCTGATAGTAGTCTTCACAGGCTATATCTTCTTCCGATACTTGTGCTGGCTGATTGACTTCTTCCTGTTCCCAAAACTTCCTTAGTTGAGAACTAAGAAGTTTATTGGAAACTTCCTCTACCTGTGTCGAGAATGTTGACACTTTTTGTGAGATAGGGCCACTAATTATCCAGCCAAATATCGTATTCTGTGCGAGAAGGCTTCCACTGATATTATGGCGGATTCCGGTTAGGAAGATTTGAGGAATCAAATCACTACCTATGACCATGTCAATTTGCGCCTGCACGAAGCAATTCGGGTCAGCCAAATCTAACATTTCGAATTGCTGCCAATCGAGCTTAGAAATTTTAAATGTGGGTAGAAATTTGGTCAATTGTGAGAGTACAATTGCCCGTGTCTGTAACTTTTTATTAGCCTTTGGGGCGACTAACGTAACGGTACAAGTCTGGTTAGAGTTTTGGATGGTTTTGCCACCCATTCCAGAAATTTCGACGTGAGTTGCTTGCGAAGGAAGCCTCAGCCGATTTTGTACCTTGGTAGAGATGAATGTTCGTTGAGAACCTTGGTCGATGAGTGCTCGAACCTTGTGAAGTTCTCCAAGATGCTCTATAGAGACAAGAGCTGTGGGCAAAAGAGTTCTTTCTTCATTTGAGGTGAACAATGCTTGCACCTTTGAAGAAGATTTGGAGCATGATGAGCAGGGTTGCTCATCTTCGGATGATCGGTCCTGAGATCTCCGGCTTCTCGAGTTTCTTGAGGGGGTTATCGTCTGCTGCGTGCTCTTTTTCTTATTGTGCGGCTGAAGCGTGGAGGTTTGCGCCAAAACCTTGGTGTTCCTACTGGGAATATTGTCTGCTGGTATGTGAAGCATCGTGTGATGCCTTCGCTGACATTGCAAACAGGAGTGCTTGCTCTTGCAGTCCCGTTTATGGTGAGTAAAGGCCAGGCAGTTCTCACAGAGATTGTGTTCTCGAACAAGCCTCACTCTATCACGAACAACTAACTTTTTAAACCGCTCACAGGATTTAAGCGAATGTGCGGCTTCGCAGATTGGACAAGAGAATGTCCGATTGCTTTCTGCAAAAAAGTTTTGGGTTTTGTTCTGGGGTCTGTTTTGTAAAAATCCTGATTTGTTTGGTTTGACGCTGTTGAACCTCTCCACGACTTCATACCTGAGAGTCAAGAATTCGTTCATCTGCTGCCATGTTGGAAGGTCTTTGCGGGAACTTAGGGATTGTTCCCAAAGAGCCAAGGAATTTTCAGGCAGTTTTGAACAGCAGATATGCACCAGGATCGGGTCCCAATTCTCTGTCGAGACGCCTTGAGAGAATAAGACGGACAGAGAATTATTGATCGTGGTTTGCAATTTCTGAATTGCCTCGCTATTCTCGTAACTCACTTGAGGGAGGTTCAAGAGAGTTTTTATTTGCTTATCGACCAGAATTCGCTTGTTTTCGAAGCGGGCCTTTAGCGCATTCCATGCCAATTCGAAATTTTCGTTGTTGAGCGCGTACTGCTTCACAATAGCTCCAGCTTTTCCTGCAGTTTTTTATCGGAGATGATACAGTTTTTGGGCAGAAGAGAGTTTAGGGTGTTTTATGTAAACCGCCGTAAACATGTCGCGGAAGGACGTCCATTCTTCGTACCCGCCGGAAAATGTTTCGGTATCACAAGTAGGAACAGTCAGGCAAATCGCGGAATTATTTGCCTGCTCTGTTGCAGAAATAGAGTTACTTTCTGCTTGTGATGGAAGTTCCAATCTGGAGGCTGATTGAACTTCTAAGAGATCCGAAATCTGTGCTTTTATGGTGTGCACGCGCTCTTGGCAGAGTTCCATTTTATTTCTCGCTGCCATTTTGAAATTACTGAGCAGCTCGTCCTCATCCGTTAAAACTACTCTTCATAATAGCAGATCAAGTCCTCGAGCTTAGCCTTCAGGAGAGAAGGTGTTAAGTCTTCAACCGGAATTGTTGAAAACTTCGTGCAGAAATGCACCACGTTGTCCGCCTCGAAAATGAACTCATTCATGGAGGGGTCATAAGCTCTTTTCCTAGGGGTTTTTTTTTTTCGGATGGAACTTTTGGCATTTTTTCCACTGCGCCTTTTGGAATAGCGCCAGCTGACTCTGCCCTACGACCTTCAGAGGCTACTTCCTGCTATTCTGGTGATTTCGTCACTGGCATATTTGACCGAATCTATCAAAATTTGTGAAATGAAGAGAGTTTCAAAAAAAATGCACCAAAATGCACTGATCGATTATGCGACGATATCGATATAGAGAAATTTATCGATCGATAACAGAAATGTTATCGATCAAACGATCAAACGAGTAAAATCGAACAGGCATTGGAGGGTAAAGATATAGCTCTTTGTACATCGGTTGATATCACAGGAGCTTTTGATAATGCTACTTTCAGGTTTATTGAATATGGTATGATCAGGCATGGGTGCTCAATATGCTGAAAAACAGGACATTAATTTACGAAATGGAGACAGCAAAATTAATTGTCAAGTCAACCAAGGGCTGTCCTCAAGGAGGCGTTTTATCGCCGCTCCTATGGTTATTGGTCTTGGATGAGGTTTTACAAACTCTCGATGATCTCGGATGCGAAGTTCAGGGCTTTGCAGATGGCTTAATAATTATGATCAGAGGCAAATTTGACTCTATCATATCTGAGCGCATGCAACTAGCTCTTGACATCACACAAGACTGGCGTCAGAAGAAAGAACTCCCGATAAAAAAAAAAAAACGAAGAGAAGGAAGTTTAATTTAGGGACCTTGAAGTTAGGCGAAACAGAACTAACACTCTCTAAGGAGATGAAATATTTGGGAGTAATCCTGAATAAAACTTTACTTGGAACAGCCATTTATCATACATCACGAACAAAGCCCTGAGGGCTACCTTCGCTTGCCAAAAGCTGTATGGTAAAACATGGGTACTACGACTTAAAATGATGGCGTGGTCTTACAAAACTCTAATAGTACCAATGATCACGTATGCCTATCTGGCATGGTGGCCCAAGGAAAATCAAATTGGGACTCAGACGATCCTTAACAGGATTCATCGAATAGCCTGTTTGAGCGAACGGGAGCGATGAGAACTAGCCCCACAGCAGCTTAAGGAATAATCATAGGTCTCAATCCTCTACACCTTCTGGTCAAGAGGACAGCAGCCAGTGCAGCCATAAGGCTTCCGAACTCTATTCACCTGAGACAAGGCAACTTAAAAGGGCACATTAAGATTCTAGACGTAGTCTGGAATTCACCGGGCCTCACGGTCCTTGACAGGATGGATAAAAAACTTACATTCTCCAAACTCTAACGAAAAATTTCCAAAACAGGGCTCACAGCTATGGTACACTGATGGGTCCAAAATGGAAGATGGTAGTGCTGAAGCGGGAATTGTAGGGCCACCACTCGTTCCTCAGAGGACGGTAGTAACCTATTACCTCTTCGGCAGCAGCAGTCCTGGAGTGGAATATGTGTGTCCACCGTGCGCAAGTATCATCAAGTTGGGGAGTCTTCTGTATAAGCAGATCCGAGAGTCGAGTGGCAAATGCATCTGCTGTCTCTAGTGATCGCAGCTTACTGACGTTGAGCTTTCTCTTTGTGGGATTTCTCTTGTTACTTGTGACACATAAACGTGTGCGCACCTTAGTTGCAACAAGGTAGTGATCCGAGTCGATGTTGGCACCACGGATCGATTTCACGTCCATCATACTGGAAGCATGCCTTCCGTCAATCACCACATGATCAATTTGGTTTCTTGTACGTTGATCTAGAGACAGCCATGTCGCTTTGTGGATGTCGAGATGTTGGAATCTGGTACCACTAATTGCCATGTTTCGTGCTGCAGCGAAGTCGATCAGCACCATTTCGTTATAGGAGGTGTTCTGGTGGAGGCTGAATTTTCCGGCAGTTGTATCAAAGGTACTCTCCTTACACACCCTGGCATTGAAATCGCCAAGCTCGATTTTGATATCGTGGCAGGGGCAGCGGTCATTAGCTTCTATGATGCGCTGAAAAAAGCTCTCTTCGGTCGCATCTTCCTTTTCGTCAGTCGGAGCGTTTGCATCTATATCTCCGCATGGCAACTATAGTATATGTCACAAGATGCTCTTTTGGAGCAACCCTGCTCGTCCATAGCAGCGCGGTGATGTCAGCCTTGCACTTCTCGAGGACATCAACCAGCTGGATAGAGGCATCTTCCCTATAGAGGGGCCGGACATTCCGTATCCGTAAATCATGGTCCTTTTTTCGTTTGTGGGGGGCATCATCAAAAGCGGTAGTCCTTATCCGAGGTACTGTTGTGTCCTTCACTGGGGGAGAGTTTTTATGTGGTGGGTCCCATGCCCAACGCACAACCTCGAATTGAGGGAAGGACCGCAAAACCACAAAATAATTCAGAGATGTGAGCCATTGCTAATATTTCTTGGATAATATTTTAGATATTATCTAAAGTCGATATATTTAGAAACTTTGACTTTCTTTTAAACTTTAAAGCTGATTATTTACCTGAAAAGTTAATATTTTTATGTAATTGTTACTTTTAAAGAAAATACATTCAATTTTCTAGAACAGTGGCTTTATAAAAAAGTTTTTTCGCCCTTCGAAATTCGCAAAAAAATCATTTAAACAAAAATAGGCATAGAAAGTTTCTTAAAATATTTATGTTTTTGGACTAAACATCATTCAATGTTTTTGTATACCAAGATTTTCTTTAAAAGGTATGTTCGCCTAGTTATTCTCTACAAAAGTTGTTCTTAGAGTAATAACGGAAAACTAAATATTGTATTATAGGAATTAAGAAGATTTAAAGCGATTCATTACTTTTAAGTCCATTTTGCAATATTTTATTAAAAACAGCATGATTTTTTTATCAAAAATTTCTGTTTTTTTTTCTTAAACCTTAAAATGGACGGAGTTAAGAAATCACAACTTTTCACATATGGACAATCTAGGACCCAAAGGACCCTTTGACAGCGCCTCTCTGCAAATACTGTTGTGCGTGTTAAATATTTGAACAGTATTAGAAGGGATTTACTTATATTAGCCGGTTCCGAATAGCAGAACCCTTGTGGTATCACTTTTTCTGAAATTTGTCATAGAACTCTTTTATAAGCATTTTCATGGCATGCTGCAGAAGAAATTGCCAACTCCTTGCCTGTATCTGCTTTATTCCTTGGAAGGAATAAAGCAGATACATTGTGTGGATTTCATAATAATGAAATTATGTACAAAACCCGTTAAAAATTATCGGGGATAGTGCCAAATATCCAGGCATTACTCTGAATGAGAAGCCTAAATGGAAAGAGTACATCAAAATTAAAGTCCTGTAAATTAATCTTAAATTGCAAACAAAAAAATTGTTAATTGGCAGACTCTAAGCTACTAATTCAAAACTTAATTGTTTTTTGTTACTTTACTGCTAAGAAGTGTACTTATGATGATGATGATTATAATTGTTTGGTGTTATACAGCGTTTCAAAAATGTAGTAATTATTGATATTGTGAGCGCTTCCTGGTATGCGTGGTGTAACGAAAACCTGTAAATGAAAATGGTTTCCAATACTGTCAGTCTATTTGCCATTAAACACGCAAAGAAGCAGCATGTGCTTGTAAATACAGAAGCTTCCCTACTTAACGATAAGACGATTCTAACAACAGGGTTAAAGAGAACAAAAACTAACCATTGAAGAACACCACTTATTACTGCATAACTAGACATATTTATACTCTTAAATATTTACTTACTTTTGCATGAAGACTAAGAACTCATCTAATCAATTGGACAGCTGCTAAGTTTTTCCGAAGAAAATTCACTATTCGTGTGATAATTTGATTCTGTTTGTTTTTTTATTTTTTGTTTGCATTTGAAGTGCGGGACATTCGGGCAGATAAGTGTGTTTAGTTTCAGTTCTGTGTGTTTGGACATCTGAGCCGTTTAGTACTACGTGAGCTGTTTATTTCGAAGTGAGCTACATATCAATGTGTTCTATTCTTTCCCCTTATTTCGGATGCTACTTATTTGATATTTCATCCGCTCATTAAATCGCTTCATTTGCATACTTCTACATTCTTTTCAATCATTGCTATAATATCACCACAACAACAACTTTGAAATAAATTAAAATGCTACAAATTAAAAAAATACCAGCATTAAGATAAAGTAAAGCACAAAAGGAAACTATGCAGTTTCAGTTGTGATTATGTTGTTGCGGCTACTCGCGCATCTCAATTGTTTCACCTATTGCAAGACATCTGCGTATCGCTCCGAATATGTCCTCTGACGAACATATGCTATATAGTCCATCTGCACGTCAGTCCGCATATCTACCCATCTGGCTCTTACATTCCATACAACTCGAAAAAAAATTACCGTACATCTAAACAAGAAAATGTTCTCCCTTTATAGCTTCAAAATGCTATTGTTGTTGTTGGTTAAACAAATTTACATATTTCCTTAACGTAAGTATACGCACACAAACCAACACACCATCCGTCCATTTTATAATTTCAATCTGTTCCCAAAGGGTGCAGGCATCAGCATCAATGGCAACAGCAGGAATAACAGCAGGTATAGCAGCTATATAAAGTTGCTGTTAAGTTGGCGCTCGTCCGATGCTTGACGCATTAATTATGCGAAACGGTAGTCGTGATTGTATTTGCTATTCTCCCTTGTCCTTTGTACTTTATTCGAAGTCCAGGCAATGATCTAACCGTTATCTATTACACTCGTATAACATGACAAGCATAGGTAAGAAGCAACAACGAGCGCTGTAAATCACACACATGATGTGTGCATTTGCACATACGCATTCGTAATGGAAAAAGGGTGTTTATTGCTTAGTTGTCCACAGTAGAAGCGAGAACCACCGGGATATAGTTAGAGGGATAGAGAAGAAGAGGAGGTACAAACACTTTCCAGAAGGTAAATTTTAATTGAAGTGATCGTAAAACTAAAAAAAATTAACATTTTGATATGAGGTAAAAGTCCCAATGTTGGAACACTCAACAGTGATGACACGACTGAACGCAATTTGGATATAATAAGAAAAATATTCAATGTTTTGGGAATGGAAATTTATCACTAATTATTTGACTTTCTCATCGCTTATTAAGAAAATAAAGGGTTTGTCTGCAAATTTACTATTTTACCATAACAAATATTCAATTACGCATCTAACATTGATGCATATACAGATGTAACGTTTTCTAAGACACTGTTTGTCACATCTTAGGAGAACATGGCATATTTGCATAACTGCATCTAATCCGCATAAACTCTATGAGTTAATTCTCAAAATAAAAAAGGATTAGGGCAATTTGCGATGGCAACACTGCTGAAGATTGTCTATTGTGAATTTTTCTCCATCAATTTTATAAAATATTAGGAGTGTTCGCTAACAAAAAAACTTTCAACAATTGTTACAGTTTTTAACATGAAAAGTGTTGGCGAACAAATAAATCCAGCTGTCAATTATGAACGGTGAATGTCAATTTACAAGTTTCTGATAGTTTTCAGTTCACGTACTTCTTGTAGATTTTCTCATATCGAGAGTGATAGATGACAGAAATTGATAGTGATAGTAATGTAAGTGGACGGACCTAATAAAACAGCAATCAGCCGTTTAGTTAATCCGCAATACTGCCGTCTGTCAGGTTATTATTTTATTCGGCGCGCCGGTAATCCGGAATTAGGCTGCCGTCTGTCTAGGCTATAACTGCTTATCTATTGGCGCATACAAATTGCAAGTATCTCGTGCTTTTTCGGTTTGTGTAGAGCTTCGTCAGCTTGCGTCATTTGGCACAGAAGTTAGCGAATCATGTCTATCTTTTAGGAATTACATGCATTTTCGAGTATAAGTAGTCGAAAGTAATTCAAATATTTACTTGTAATCAATTTTGAATACAAAAAATACCGGTCTAAATATTTTTTTAAATGTTTTTGTTTAGTTCCCTTATAAAGGGATGAAACTGGAAACGGTTAATAAACTAACTTCTAACAGTCAGAAAATACTGAAATTTTGTACACAAGTGTCTTCTTGGGGGTCATCACCAAAAAGGGTAGTCCTCATCCGAGGCATTGTTGGATTCTTCACTGGGGGGTAAGTGTCTTCTTGGTGACAATGCATGTTTATCTTGGAAGTGAAATTTACTAGAATGTAGCTATTCGTAAATGTTTATAATTTTATAAATATTACCCCTTCCTTTTTCTCATAAATAAACAATTTAGTTATATTTTCCGATTTGTTCACATACCTGGCTTATGTTTTGGCTTAGGTTGGTATAAAGTCGAATTCTTGTGTTTGTCTTCTGCACAAACCGAGAGGTTTTGTGACAGGAATTTCGGTTGAAATGTTTGAATTTGAGAAAATCCCATTTGCTTTACACCCTTTACACCGATAAATTCATATGAAGTTAAGCTTTTTGCTTTTCTTATAACGATAAATAAACTAACTTCTAATACTCAGAAAATAATGAAATTTTGTACACAAGGGGCTTCTTTGTGAGAATATATTTAAACCTTAGACAATTTTCGTTTATTCTTTAAATAAAAAATCATTTTCACTTTAAAGTTCGAATTTTTCCGAACCAATGCATATTTACAATATATGAAGTGCGAACGGATTTTCCAATTTATATATATGTATATATATATATATATATATATATATATATATATATATATATATATATATATAACAGGTGTACAAGCTTAAATCAGCTGTTTGCTCGTAGATGGCGTTAGTGATCATATTGAGCTATTATTGACTGTGCATCCTTTTTTTGTATGAGTTCGACACCTGTTTACATCAATAGTAAACATCATCAGTGATTTCATACAACAACATAAATTTTTCCTAGTAAAGGGTTATCCATTTTGCGGTTTCAAAAGTAAATGTAAATAAAACACATATAAAATATTTTTTATCATGATATTTCTTTTTTATTATAAAGTTTTTTTATTATCAAGCGGCCACTTGATATCGCCACGACGAGAAATTACGCGGCCAGAAAATTTCTCTTGCAATAAAGCCATATTCGCTCGACTTGTGTGGCATGTGGCACCGTCTTGTTGAAACCACATATTCTCTAAGTCGTATTCTTCAATAGCAGGCAAAAAAAGTCGGTTATCATATGACCATAACGCTCCGAATTGACGGTGACAGTCGTTCCATCGTCGTTTTCGAAGAAGTAAGGTCCAATCACACCTCCGGACCAAAGAGCGCACCAAGCAGTGACTTTTTGTGGATGTAGTGGCCTCTCTTCAATTACTTGAGGATTCTCAGAACCCCAAATACGACAATTTTGTTTGTTAACATACCCACCGAGTGAGAAATGTGCTTCGTTGCTGAAGAAAATTTTGTTCGAAAAATCGCCGTCCACCGCCTGTTGTTCAAGCACCCATTCGACGTATCTACGACGTTGTGAATGGTCAGCTGGCTTCAGTTGTTGTGTGAGCTGGATTTTATATGGATGTAGGTGTCGATCCAAATGCAAAATACGCCATAATGTGCCGTAAGACAGTTGTAATACCTGAGAACGACGAGGAATCGACACATTCGGGTCTTCGCCAACACTTTCACTTACAGCAGCGATATTTTCGGTGGTACGAGCGAAACGATGATGCACAGGGCTTACAATATCTGTAACCGATCCAGTCTCTTCATATTTCTTCACAATTTTGCCAATTGCTTGCGTAGTTGGACGATTATGTAAACCATAATCTCCTCTTAAAGCACGATATGTGGCTGTGGCAGAATAACCATTTTTGTAGTAGGTTTTTACAATTTTAATGCATTGTGCGATAGTTAAGCGATCCATTTTCGCAAATGTCAGACTTTGAACTGAAAAAGAAAGAAATTGTTTTAACAACTCAGTTTGACAGATGTCGAATTCTAGCCCTATACTTTTGAAACCGCGAAATGGATAACCCTTTATAATCATGTCTAGTTTCATGCCAGAAAAAGAGCATATGCGGGAAGTTCTCTAGAGCGAGAACAAAATATTGCCATATCATCAGCAAAGGTCGATATGAATGTATAGTTATTGTTGGGCATATCTGAAGTGTATAAGAGATACAGTCAGGGACCCAAAACGCTTCCTTGAGGAACGCCAGCGTGAATATCCAATGGATTTGTTGTATAATCCTTTTGATTCACGAGAAATTGTCTTCTCGTAAGATAGCTAGTAAGCAATGAGGAGACATTTGCAGGCAGTTATAGTTTGAGTTTGTAAATAAGGCCATCGTGTCATACCTTATCGAAAGCTTGAGTACTATCAAGAAAGACAGCTGAGCAATATTTTTTTTTCTTAAAAAGTGTTCCTTATCAGAGTTACAATGCGATGAACTTGCTCTATTGTGCCGTGCTGTTTTCTAAATCCAAACTGATGCTGGCGAATCAGTTGGTTGAGATTAATAAATGGAATTATATTCATGACAAGTAGCTTTTCGAATACTTTAGAGAGTAGAGGCAGGAGGCTGATAGGTTTGTACAATGCATCTTTGGTAGGGTCTTTTCCTGGTTTTGCTATCATAATAATTTTCCATCATTTGGGATAGTGTTTAATACGAAGGATAGCACTGAAAATGTGCCTAAAATGAATTCCTGAAGCTGGAGGTAGCTCTTTTATGATTTTTACTTAAATTTTATCTAGGCCAGGTGATTTTTTTGGGTTTAAATCTATGTAAATTGCTTGAATATGTCCCTCTTTTTAATTGTGAGAGGGTTTGCGCAAGGTTGAGAAGTTAATTTTGGTAGTGAGGACTGTGTAGAGAGTGGATTGGGTGTAAACATACTTTTTAAGAGGTCTGCAAAAAGCCTTATCACAGTTGCTTCTAGCGTCGCTCAAATGGATGGGGGAATCAGTGAGAATTGACCGGTTTTAGTTTTTTTCTGATTTCTACAAAGAGTAGTTTGACGCTTCACCAGGTGTTAATTTGTCTATGTGATCTTTCAACTCTTTGGTGTTGTTGTCTTTTAGGGCTTGCTTTAGCTTTCGAGTGACATGCTGTAGCTGAGTTTTCAGATTTGGCGACCTGAAATCTTGCCATTGCCTACGGAGTATTCTTTCTGTTTTACTAGAAATTTAATGACGGCCGATGTGTGTGGACTATGGTTTGATTGCTTGTACGCCCTTGTGCAGGTGGCTGAGTTGAGAGCTAATGAGAGCAACTGGTTGAATTTTTCGAGTGCTGAGTCTACATCGTGTCCATTTCTTAATACAGTACTTAGAGGAAGATGGGAATTTACATATTCTTGAATTTCAACCAAACTATTTTCTTTCTAACCCAATTGCTTTGGGGGCTTGGTGATTTTATAGATATTATCGTGGGTGAGTGATCAGATGAGAGATCATAACTACACTCTGTAGAGATATTATCCATCTGCAAACCTTTGGCGAATCCAAAATCTATGAAATCGGCTACTTCCTCTGCCTTTTGGAGTTATAAAGAGGCAGTCCCAGTGAATGTGTTTGACGTTGAATTCGCCGGCAACCAAGAATTTGTTACCAAGAGTTGAGAAAAATTTCGATTTTGTTTTAAACCACTAGCGTGTGAATAGTAGATGACAGGATATTCGTTGATTCAGGTCCATCAATTTATTTATACTCAGATTATCCAATTATCCTAATCACAATCGTGTTAAATCAGTGACATAAGCTACAGGTGCGATCAGGCAAGGCCTTGGTTTCCCAAGTTGTGCAATGCAGCGGTTGCATATAATGATGAAATGCAAATCTGCTGACACAGCGACACGTGTATTCACAATCATGGGAATAATGAGCTAAGCGCCAGGCTGACGTGTTAAATATTCTCTTCGTAGAGGTCTGTGTCCCGCAGATTGACAGGCTGAGTTGCTTCATTGCGTTGTCGTCCACGAACACTCCTGTTGAACACGGATATATTGAGCTCGGCTACTTTGATTCTTTTCGTGAGCTTTCGCAATGACCCATATGGAGATCATTGCTAGGACGAATATTGCTATTTCAGACGTGGCGAACCAATTCTCTCTCTCAGTTGTCCCAGAAGTTCTAGGTTTCCAGTCGTCATTTCGTGGAAGAGGTTCACAGCTAGGCTTCGGTTAGCTGTATTGGTTAAGACTAGGGGAAGCACCTGGACACTTGAGCTACTTTTACTTGAGTAGGTTCGGCCCTCGAATGTTATCGTCTCATTGTCCATCTGAAGGATATAAGAATCCGTGAGATGGTTTGAAGATTAAGTGACCATATGCTGTCATTAAAGTTATCGAGGAAATTGATGTCTTCTTTGATGATTTCGATGGTAGATTTGCTGTGCGGCAAGTAATAGGAATTCGCTTGGGTTCCCTTGAGTAGACGAGGCAAGCATTCGATTACGGATAGCAAATCCAAGGATTTTCATCGCAAACTATGGTAGAAGTGAGGTGCCAGCAATGGTCCTTGATCGAATAAGTTTCTCGTATGCCAGTTGTACTCGGTAGTTACCTTGGGTGTTGGGCCGCACGATTAGGTGATTAAATTTTGTTTGGGTTACCATGGGCAGTGATTGTATATACAGCAGCAACGTGCCATTGGTGTAGATCGATGGCCTGCTGTATTCGAAGGCTTCAACAATGTTGCTGTATGGTAGGACGTCTATCTCGCTGAGAAGACGGTTAACTTCCTATTGCTCGGCAGTTGGTGTTGACTACTCCCACTGTAGCCAGTTGGCAGCCACGGATTAACTCGTTTATATCTTCTCTCAAGAGAGTTGCTTTATGATCGGTTTCTTGTATGGCCATTTCTAGGTATCTTTCACCAAGAATATTTTTTGTAGTGATCTCGTTCAATTTCTGTAATAATTCGTCTGTTTACTGGTGTTATCGTTTTCCTTCAAGCCATTTTCATCATGTAGGATTTCGTTCCATTCGGCGGCGGCAGGCATTCTGGCTTTTGGTCTATTGGCTGCATAACCTCTTAACTCGTCAAGATGTGTGCGGATTTTGTCTGTATTTGTTTCGCACATGTTGATTAACGTCTGCTTATGTCGATCTGTGGCGACCATCGATGATCCAACCATACCCATCTCCCACGCTTGCCAGTGGTGTGTTCAGCGTAAACATAAGGTTACATAAACTGATGCCGGAAAAGAAATTCGAAGTTAGTTAGCTTAAGTCTACTGTATCCATCACCTTAACAATTTATATGCTTATATACTTATTTTGATATGCAAATAATATACTTATATACTTATGTTGATATAATTGTAATTAGCATATATACTTATGTTGATATACAAATTATATACGTATGATTTTTGTGGTGGCTCAATTTAACATATTACAAGGATAATTTAATATGCCTAAGTATCGTATCCTATTTATTTCCTTTTTTTATGGCGCTTACTTCGATTATTAGTGAGTTACGGTGAGTTAGAATGAGGCTAAAAATGATTAGATAGGTTTTCGAAATCGATCCGTTGTGCCAAAATCGACTCGGATCATTACCTTGTTGCAACTAAGGTGCGAACGACGTCAATAAGCTGTAATCACCAGAAGTAGGAAATGCTTTTACCACTCGATTATCAGATACGCTTATGCAGAACACTTCTCCTCTTGATGATACATGCGCACATTGGATACACATATCCCACTCCATGACTACTGCTGCTGAGGAGGTATTCGGTTACTACTGGCCTCTGAAGAATGAGTGGTATGATCAGGAGTGTCGCGACGCTACCACAGAGTTAAGAGTAGAGTAGTGCGGAGAGACGTCTTTTCATTTGTAAGAAGAGACAGCTAGAAAGACGCGAGTGTAAAGAGATAGAGATGTGTAGGGACAAAAATGAGACTCGAAAATTCTTTCAGAAAATCAAGCGCCTGAGTGGCGTTTTAAACCCGGATCATCTTACTGCAGTGACAACAATGGGAATCTGGTTACAGATGTCCACAATGAATTGACTTTATGGAGAAAACATTTCTCCACGTAACTGAATGGCGACGCCTCGAACAATCCAGCCAGTGGAGGAGATCTCCCGATCACGGACGATGGTATACATGTTCTACTACCCGATCATGATGAGGTCAGACGGGCTATTTTTAGGCTGAAAATCAACAAAGCTGCAGGTGCTGAAGGCCTGCCTGCCGAGTTGTTTAAGATCTGCATACATCAGCTCATATGCAGAATATGGTCGGATTAAAGCATGATCGGTAATTGGAGGCTCAGTGTTCTCTGCCACATTGGACCTTATCACTGTGGCTTCAGACCTGGTAAATTCACCATCGACTAGATTTCACACTACGCCAAATTCTTGAAGGAACTCAGGAAAAACATATCGAAACACACCATCTTTTTTTTATTATAAAGCCGCTTTCGACAGTCCGGTAAAGGATTACCTCCACACAAAAATTTCTCACCTCGGTATTCCTGCGAACCTCATTCGTCTTTGCAGAATAACACGGCGTAACACCCGTTGTTCAGCAAAAATTGGGAAGGATCTCCCCCGCCATTTAATACCGAACAGGGGTTTCAGATAGCGTGATTCGTAATAGTGCGATTTCTTCAATATTATTACGAAGAAAATAATACAAGCTGCTGATCTACAACATAATGACACTATCTTCAACAAATGTGTCATGCTGCTAGCGTATGCCGATGATATTGAAAAATTCGGCATGATCACGCATGATCACGGAATCTCATTTTGGCATACCCTGATGGAATCTACGAGCAGATGTACACTTGGCTGATCCTACATTTTACGAGTCCCGAAAAATCTAAGCGCTATTGGGCGCTGAAATCTTTCTTGATTTATTAATCAACGAGCAAGTCTGGTTATCTGGTTTCCCTCTTCTTCAAAACATGAAACTGGGGTGGATAGTTACTGGTAGAATCACTGCAACAAAAAAATTCTGTATTCAGTGCAGCATATTGTCTACTCCATCAGTTGCTTCTTAAGAAAAGCTACTTCGGCAATTTTGGGAAATCGAAGCTCACTCTAATCACACCAAAATTATGACGTCAGAAAAAAAGCTCTGCGAATTTCATTTCGTATCGACAGTAAAGCGAACAGAATCATGTAGATTTATTGTCCGACTACCATTCCGAGAGCCGCCAGCCTCATTAGGAAATTCGCTCATAGCACCAAAACAACGTTTTTTCTGAATGGAACGCAGATTCTCTAAGGAGCTTATCTTAAGAGAGCAATATTCTCAGTTCATACGTGAGTATGAGTCTTTGCACCATATGAGTCGAGTAGGAGAAGCTAGCAGGTTTATGTCAGATAAATACTATATACCAATGTGTCCCTTCACCCACGTTAGAGAAATCGGAATACTATGAGCATATCCGTTAAGTTTTTAAACACATTCGAGCTCACATCTTAGAAGATGCCGTAGGTTGTCGCAGTCGCCTGACCACCGCCTGGTAATCGAGTGCTAGCAAGATTTGCTTACCTTGCACCTTTTCGTCCAGTAGATGCTCTAGCGCATTTCTTCTTGACCAATACGTATATTCCCACATTCAGAGTGCATGCCAGTCCCAACTCTTTAGAGAAGATTCTAGCAACCGCCCTGCTATCCATTAATGAACCATCTGTGAAAGTACTGATGCCATTTTCCTCACATACATCATGTGTGATGCCGTCTTCAATGAGTGTTCTGTGTGACTTTCCAGTCATCTTCAGCCTACCCATTCCTTCCATTAGCATTTGCGCCTCCTTTACACTCCTATATAACAGTGACAGGATCCTCCTGTGTCCTATCTCCGTGCCGAATCCATACCTATTATTGGTTGTCTTCAGACGTAATGATGTTAATGCCGCCGACTTCATAACGGCAGCAGCACCAGAAAGACTTCCTATGCTTCTGCTGGGGTCGTCCGGATAGCTCCGGTAAATCCAATACAAGCCATTCTTTGCACCCTATCTAACTTGCTTTTCGCGGTCTCTTAGGTGACCTTAGGCCGCCAGATCACAGCAGCATGCTCTATTAAGGGCCTTACCATCGTTGTGTAGATCCAGTGCGTTGATCTGGGAGTGAAGTGAGACTGAACACTTTCTTACACTGATGCAATACCCGCTTGCCCTTCTGGATCTTGTCATCGACGTGACTATTCCAAGTCAGCTTGTTATCCAGGATGACACTTAAATGCTTTACTTCTTTGGAGACGTTGATGTTCGATCCATAAAGCTAAAGAGCGTCTGTTGTTAGCCCAGTCCTCCTTTTAGTAAAGAGTACTGTTTCCGACTTACTAGCATTTACAGAGAGACCTTGTTCCGTGCACCATTCTTCAACATTTTGTTTGCACCTCTCATGGTATCATAAATAGTGTCCAGGAAATTACCGCTCACAGTTACCGCATACCCGACGGTGTGTATGCCTTTTGAGTCCAGAAGCTGAAATAGGGAATGGGCCGTGATGTTCCCAAGGATGGGCGATAGTACGCCCCTTGTGGACACCCTTGACTACCCTACCCCTGAGTCTGTAACTCCCATTTTGAATGTTTATTGCCCTTTTCCTCAGCATGCTGTCCACCCACCTTATAATGGTTGGGCTGACTTTACGAGTAGCAAGAGCCATCTTTAGCGTATCGAAACCTATCTTATCGAATGCACCTTCTATATTCATAAAAGTAGACATAGATATCCCTCCACAAGACAGTTCTCACTCCGCTACGCGAACGAGTTTGTGCAGGGCCGTTTCAGTGGATTTGATAGCTCTGTATGCGTGCTCACACCTGCTCAGTGGTTTTGTCAGAACCGTTGACCTTTCCATATAGTCCGCCAGTACACTCTGCATACATTTAAGCAGAAAGGAGGTCAATCTAACCGTCCGGAAAGATTTAGATTCTGAGTAGTCCTTCTTTCCCGGCTTTGGAAGAAAGACAGCCTTAGTCTCTCTCCATTGAGTCAGCATATATCCTGTAGCCAAGCAAGAAGTGAATATTCCCAGAAGCCTGTCTACCAAAGCTTCTGCACTCCACTGAAGTAGGACTGGAAATATTCCGACTGTACCCCCTATTTTGAACGGAGAGAAACCCTTGATGGCGTTTATCACTCCATCTCTGGTGACTATCCTTTCAGCTTCCAATCTTTTATCCCTGTTTGCACCCTTGCGGGTGGCTTCCCATGGGTCTTCCGATCTAAAGTTTTCTGGAAAATGTACCACCATCAGGTATTTCAATGACTCCCCGGTTGTCTCTCTAAAGGATCCATTCGTTTTACGAATTAATCCCAACTTTGACACCGGGTCATTTGATATAAACCTTTGTAATCTACATACATCGGTCATATCTTGCATATTTAAGCAGAATTCCCACCACGTTTTCCTTTTACGGTTGCGTAGAGTCCTCTTCAGCTCCCTTTTCTTTGACTTGTAGTGGTCGTTGGGGCACCTCGCCTGTAACGATTAAAATCCTTCCTTGTCTCCATTTTCATGGACTCCAGTTCCTTATTCCACCATGGAGTGGGATCTCTTTCGTCCACTATCATCAGAGGACATGAAGCTTCAAATGCTTTGATCATGGCTGAGCTGACAGCCCTCACATGATACTTAACATCTGCAGTTGTTCTAGATCTCTTATGCTTTCCTGGCAATAATTCCTCAATAACTTCACAGTTCCTTGTACAATCCGTTCGCTTCGGTATCCTTTTTATTCTACAGTCGTTCTAATGTCTTTTATCGGACGGAAACCCAAACTGAATGGCCCCGTGGTCCAACATGGTTAGTCTATCCACAGCCAGACCAAAATGTTGTTCAACATTTTGACAATCGTCAGGGTAACATCAATGACCTCGCAACGGCGTGCGTCGGCAAAGGTCGGTTCCATTCCCCTATTGGCAACTTGTAGACCAAATCTTTCTATAAATTCGAGTAGACACTCTCCTCTATAGTTTTTATTGCTACTTTCCCACACAGAACTGTGCGCATTGGTATCGCAGCCTAAGGTCAGACCAATCCCCTTTCCATCACAGAATCTCACTAGAGCTTCCACCTCCCTGGGAGGTAGTCCCCTGGAGAATCGTATGGAAGGTATGCTGATGCAATCATAAATGAACTCGCACCGTCACCTAAACTCACTACTGTGAGATTCAGTGAGCACAAGTTAGATATGAGAATCGCACACATCCCATGTGTAACTAAAATGCATATCCTCAACTTCCCCTCTGTTTGTGGATAAAACAAGTTGCTCTTTTGTGCAGATAGGCCTTTGATCCTTCCTGCTTTGCTGTGGTGAATATGGAGTTGAAACACATTTAGTGGTTATATATATATATATATATATATATATATATATATATATATATATATATATATATATAAATTATTATGGAATTTAGTTAATGTACAGCATATATATTTATTGCAATTTTAAATTTTGTTATATGAACTACTACTATTGAATTTATAGAAAAATCAAATCAATTTACAATTCTCAGGAGGTCAATTAATTAATCTTAACACTATGAGCTACTATTAATAACTAACTTAAAAACTAACTTCACTATAATTATTTTCTTATAATTCTAAATAGGATTGTTGTTGTTGTAGTTGGTGCTATTGTTGTTGTCGTTGATATTCCAAGAATAGCTCTTTGCTGCAATAGTCAATTAGCAATTTGAATATTCTCACGTACGTTTTGCTAAACTGATCGTTAGCGTGGGAGCTGACCAATCATCAGCATTTTATCATATATGCGACTGCACGTGTTAGATATGTTAACTCCTCCCTTCCTTAAATGTAATCGTCCCTGATTACACGGAGTCATTTGTTTCACTCGGTTCAATAATTCGACTTAATATTTCCCGCATGACCACGTCATTGCTTTGCTGGCGTTCTTGTTATAACTCTGATCGTTTTATTATTGCAAAGGTTGACAATTACTATTATTGATAAAATTGATATTGCTGCCCATAAAGTTATTTTCATGCCGTTATGGTTCGATTCTATTTGCTGGTTGATGGTTGCTATTCTCTTAATGTTTTTTATGTCAATTTCATCAATGTTTTCTAGAGAAAGATCCTCGAGTTGCTGTATAACATTTAGCTTCTGCAATCCGGGATGTTCAATATTATTATAAGCTTGATGTTCCTTATTTTCAAAAAGTGTACCACTAACAACAACTTTATCCTCAAATACTACAAGATACGTTCCATTTACGACCTCTTCCTCACCATCTCCATCTCTTACTATGAATTCATCGTTGTTCAGTAGTATTACACCCTCTCGAATTTGATCTATTTTTCGGTAGCTCTTAGCATAACTTGTGTTGCAATATGCGATATTTCGGTTGAGTAGATCCAATAAGCAATCTTCTTTTGCTCCTATCTGACAAAAATCAACAACTGTTTTACCGTTACAATTTCTTAATGATTTGAATTGATTCCCTTTCTTTCCAACTATGTCAAATTTTAAATTAATTACATTTTTATTATGAATAACTGGTTTTATAATAAACTTTCGGTAATAGTCTTCTACTAGAGGATATTGTATTATAAAGAATATTGTTTTATTATTTTGCACTACTTTAACCTTAGAATTATTTAATATTGTGGCTACACTGATCTTATTTTTAATACTTGAATCTATGTCTAATAGTTCGTTATTACTTAATAATAAAGGGTTTACAATATTCATTCTCGCTAATAGCCTAGACAGACGGCAGCCTAATTCCGGATTACCTAGTTAATTCGAATTAACTCGGGCATTAACTGCAGCTAATCCGCATAAACTCTATGAGTTAATTCTCAAAATAAAAGAGGATTAGGGCAATTTGCGATGGCAACACTGCTGAAAATTGTCTATTGTGAATTTTTCTCCATCCATTTTACAAAATATTAGGTGTGTTCGCTAACGAAAAACTTTCAACAATTGTTTACAGTTTTCAACATGAAAAGTGTTGGCGAACAAATAAATCCAGCTGTCAATTGTGAACGGTGAATATCAATTTACAAGTTTCTGATAGTTTTCAGTTCACGTACTTCTTGTAGATTTTCTCATATCGAGAGTGATAGATGACAGAAATTGATAGTGATAGTAATGTAAGTGGACAGACCTAATAAAACAGCAATCAGCCGTTTAGTTAATCCGCAATACTGTCGTCTGTCAGGTCATTATTTTATTCGGATTAAGTGCGCCGGTAATCCGGAATTAGGCTGCCGTCTGTCTAGGCTATAACATTACTGAATATAGTATATTATGTAATTCCAATATAATAATATTGTTTCTATGTGAAATAAACTCGAAAATGTTGTCCTCCTTTGTTACTGAGCTCTCATGTCTCAATTTAGTAATTCCCTTCGTTAGTTGATTAATTTTGTTTACAATAGTTGATTAATTTTGTTTACAATTTCTGCGTTTATAATTAACTGATTATTATTTGCTTCAATCAAAGATTCCGTTTTCATCTTGACTTCATTAAAATCATAAAAATCTGGTGTACCGCCGACGAATTTAAGAGTTGATCCTAATAAATTTATGCTTCGTGCATACCTGTGGTGTAGAGTTAGCATGTTAACCATCCTAATTATATGCTCTGAGTCTATTTCTATTGTTTTTTGTAGATCGGCATATGATAAGCCTTGGGCAACTTTTAGATTTTCGTAGGCCATTTTGGTGAACTCCATTAAATCTGTTTTATGTATCAAATATTTTGTAACGTTATAAACTGCTATATCTCCATCTTCTATTGGTATATAAAAGGAACCCGAATAGTCTATAATTTTTGCTGAAGTGATAGCGAGACATATCCTGAAATTATCGAATGTTGTCTTTATGAATATGCTTTCCATCTATTTTAAGAGTAGTACCTAAATCTTCCTGAACTACTTTCTCCCTATAAATATCTGATAACTTATTTCCTAACCTTTTATTAATTTTAACATACACGATATCTCCTGCATTATACGTTTTATATTTCGTATTTTTGTTATGAAATTCTAAATCCTTAGTCTGCTTCATTTTTAGTTTCTGTTCAATATCCCTGTTCGATGTTCCTATTCCATAAATTACATCTTTTGGCTTACAGTCTGTTACTGAATGGATTGAATTATTATATTTTATTGTTGCTGACAAAATAGTTTCTATGACATCACTTGAATTTCTTTCATTTTTAATACACCTGCCTATTTCTGTTAATGTACTATGAAACCGTTCTATTTGACCATTTGATTTACTGTGGTATGATGGGACTTCATACTGTTCTATATTGTGCTTATTTCTGACATAAATTTTAATAATTTCTGATTTTAACGCGGGTTCATTATCACATACGATAATTTTTGTATTTGGAAATATATTAAGTATTTCCATTATGCCTACTTTTATATCAGGAATTGATCTTTTTTTACTATCGCGAATTTCGAAAATTTGTCAATACATGTTAAAAATGAAATTTTCCCTGTTGAATAAATGTCTATATGTAAAATTTCTCCTGGGTAAGTTGGAATTGGAGTATTCTCAATTATGTGGTTGTCTGGTTTCCTATTGTATTTAGAAACTAAGCATGTTTTGCACGATTTTATTACCTCATTTAATCTTTTTCTCATGTTTGGGAAAAAATAATCTTTGGTTATTTGTTTGTAATTCTCCTTGGCATTCCTATGTGCCCTATTGTGTTCTGTGACCAAAATTTCCTCCTGATCATCTTTATTGATTACATCTATTACGATTTTTCGAGTGTATACAAATTTAACACCTACAAAGTTTCTTAATAATGCCTGTTGCACTTGTCCAAAATATTCCTCTTCGCAGTAAATTGCATTAATTACATTGGGATTAATCGTTTCTTTTAGTAATTGAATAAGGTTCTGCTCATCTGTGAAGTTTACCTCATGTCGAATATGTTTCTGAAACATAATTTTTGTTTTCTTTGAGTTACTGTCCTGTCTGTGGATTATAATTTGGTTTCTGAAACTATTTAAACATGTTTGTACCATTTTAATTGTATCTGTTAGAGACATCTCCGAATGAGAGCCAGACTCAGAAAGATGATTTACATATTGTCTAGATAGGGCGTCTGCCATAATATTTTGACTACCTGGTTTATAAAAAAATTTTGGGGCAAATTCTTCTATAAATGCCCTCCATCGCTTGATCTTGGCATTAGGATTTTTGTCTGACATAGAAAAAGTAAGAGGTTGATAGTCAGTGTAGATATTCAGTCCCTTGCAACCATATAGAAAATTTCTCAAGTTTTTTATTGCCCACACAATGGCTAATAATCCTCTCTCATTAACTGCATAATTCATTTCTGTTTTTGAAAGGGTCCTCGATACGAATGTGACAGGCCTATTATTCTGTGAGAGAACTGCACCAATAGCTGTTGAGGATGCGTCCGTCGTTAGGTCAAATGGTTTCATAAAGTCCGGGTATAGCAGTACAACATCTTCTGATACCAGAATCTGTTTCAATTTTTCGAAAGCTTTACGCCCTTCTTCGTCTAACTGTATTGCTATTTTTCTCGATTGATTTGCACTGACATTGCCGGTTTCCCCACATAAATAGGTAGTGAGTGGCTTCGCTATGTCAGCGTATCCCCTAATGAATCTCCTATAATATCTTGATAGACCTAAAAACGCACGAAGGCTACGAACGGTTTTAGGTTCCTGATATTCAATTATAGCCTTTCAGGTGCGGTTTTTAACCCATCTCTAGAAACTACAAATCCTAAAAACTCTACATCTTCTTTAAAAAATTTCGACTTCTCTAGATTTACTTTCATATTTGCATTATTAAGCAATACCAAAATGTCTTTAATGTGCTTTAAATGGTCATTTTCACTTTGCGAAAAAACTATTATGTCATCCACGTATACGTAGCATATTTTTCCAATTTCCGTCCTCAGAATGTCGTCTATAGTTCTCTGAAAAATGCTTGGTGCATTTTTCAGGCCAAAGGGCATCCGGCAAATTTCATACTTGCCGTTATTAATACCAAAAGCTGTTTTTTTTCTATCCCTTTCGTGCAACAAAATCTGGTGTAATCCCGATTTAAGGTCCAAGGTGGTAAAATATTTTGCTTTACCCAGGTTGGAGAAGATAACTGAAGTATCCGGTATTGGGTACTTATCATTCCTAGTGATATTATTTAACTTTCTAAAATCAATGACCAGTCTCTTCTTTTTTTGCAAATTGTCGTCAATACCTTTCTTATCTACGACCAATACTGGGTTAATATATGCTGATTTAGACGGCCGTATAATTCCGTCCTCTAACAAATTTTTGATTTCTTTGTTAACAAATTCGTTAACAGCCATAGGGTACGGATAGCTTTTACTATAAATCGGATCATTTGATATGGTATTTATGGTAGCAATCACATTTGTGTTGTACTATTAACTGTCTTTAAAATAAATGGTTGTTCGAGCTTCTTAACCCCCTTTAAATTTACTCCCCCTTTAATATAATTCTTAGCCGTACCTGTATCCAAGAGGAATTTAAGCAGTTTGCCATTTAGATATCTCTCTATGTATGGCAACTGCGACCCATTTCTAAAAAATTGCACTCATCTGTCTCGGTATAATTTATTCGTTGTTGTTTATATGGTACCTGTTGTGCACTGTTGGTATGCCTTTTCTCTACATTGTTGAAAGGAGCAAATCTCCGGTCGGGATAATGTCGGTTGCTACTGTTTTTATGTTGTGGTGTACCATCGTTTCGATTGATAATGTTATTTTGAGTTCTTGTGAAAAAGCGTGAGGTACTCGGATCGACCTCCATCGGAATTGGGTATCGATCCCTGTTTGTTTCCTGTCGCATATTAGTGGGTGCGTTTCTATATTCTGAATTAAAATTGTGTCTAACTATTCGAGACTCATTACTATGGAAAGTATTAGCAAAGGCGAATCGGGAATTATTAGCTACAAGTTCCTGTGCAAGCGCCAATGCGCTGGGAAGGTTATTCGGTTTCGACGAAAATAGAATGTCACATAAGGGTTTGTTCAATCCCGATATAAATACTGTAAGTGCGTCACATCTATATTTGTCGTTCAAGGAATTGATCAAATTCGCATTTCCCTCATTCGTCATGGCCACTTTGTTTATTATAAGTGTTACTTTTCTTTCAACTTCTTCATCAAATTTTATGATACTTGAACGTCCCTGCCTTAAAGTGGACAATTCCTGTTCTATCAAGTAAATTGGACGTTTATCCGCAAAAGAAAAATCTAGTCTCGCTATAATCGCATTAAAATTTAGAACTGTATTAAACGATGCTAATGTGGCATCTGCACGACCAGTGATTTTATTTCTTATTATGGCAACAGCCTGGTAATGCTTTGAACTGCCTACGTATGGCTCAAATAATTTATAGGCTACAAAGGCCGCTTGACGCCAAGACACATATTTTGTCTCATCTCCGTTAAATTCGGGTAGAGTTTTAACAATATCCAAAGGTTCATCACGCCCACTCCACTCACTATAGAAATAGCCTCATATTCTTTAACTTGTCTCGGAATTTCTAGTTCACTTATTCTTTTTGCTAATTGATCTATATTTCCTCTCAGTGTTTGCGTCACTTTGTTAGCAAATACCTCAAACAATTCTTTCATTTGTGCTTCATTCATTTTCGAGCTTATTTCACTTCAACTATTTCCTACCTGTTACAATTATTTCTTTTACACACTTAAGTTTTCTTAATTATGATTCACAAAATTTTACAATTATTTATTAATGTATCAATATTAATTTTCAGCATCTTTTCCTTATTCCTTGGTATTCTTCTGTGGGTAGTCGTTGGGCGCCAATTATTATTGAATTTAGTTAATGTACAGCATATATATTTATTGCAATTTTAAATTTTGTTATATGAACTACTGCTATTGAATTTATAGAAAAATCAAATCAATTTACAATTCTCAGGAGGTCAATTAATTAATCTTAACACTATGAGCTACTATTACTAACTAACTTAAAAACTAACTTCACTATAATTATTTTCTTATAATTCTAAATAGGATTGTTGTTGTTGTAGTTGGTGCTATTGTTGTTGTCGTTGATATTCCAAGAATAGCTCTTTGCTGCAATAGTCAATTAGCAATTCGAATATTCTCACGTACGTTAATATTCTCAGGTACGTTTTGCTAAACTGATCGTTAGCGTGGGAGCGGACCAATCGTCAGCATTTTAACATATATGAGACTGCACGTGTTAGATATGTTAACTTATATATATATATATATATATATATATATATATATATATATATATATATATATATATATATATACATATATATATATATATATATATATATATATATATATATATATATATATAGGTCGGAAAAATCCTCCACTGAATATATATATATATATATATATATATAGATATACATATATATATACATATATATATACATATATATATATATATATATATACATATATATATATATATATATACATATATATATATACATATATATATATATATATATATATATGTATATATATATATATGTGTATATATATATATATGTATATATATATATGTGTATATATAATTATGTATATATATATATATATATATATATATATATATATATATATATATATATATATATATATATATATTGGAGGTGTCTCAGTCGGAGTGTCAAAAGTGTTTCATCAATTGGTTTGAGCGTGTGCAAAAGTGTACAAAACTTCATGGACAATACTTTGAAAAAAAAAATAAAACCATTTTTGATGATAACCAAATGCAGTTTTTACTTTGTTAAAAAATATTTAGAAAGCAACCATCTGATAGGAAGGCATATCCCTTTCTAGAAATAATTTCATTAAATACTTGGAAAATTTTTCTAGGCTCGGGTGTGGATTAAAAAAATTATGTGGCACTTAAAGCCCTGAAGGGCTCTTTGGATAAGGTTATATTCCATTTGTGTTGTGCATGTTCAATTTTGGACAGTATTAGAAGGGACCTACTTATTGTAGCCGGTTCCGAACGGCAGAACCCTTGCGACATCACTTTTTCTGAACTTTGTCACAGAGTTCTTTTTAGAAGCTTTTTCATGGCAAGTTGGTACTGTCGGAAGAATTGCCAATTGATTGCCGACAGGTGAGTACCGTTCGAAAGACAAATCTTTTCGATATTAAATTTGTTATGCTCCAGCAGTACCCACGACCTACAGATTAGAAGGCCATGACACTAACCATTGATCTACGGCACCCACACACTTTGTACACTTTGATACATACCATAAAAAAAGTCTATGGACCATTAGTACTACATGTTAGCAACTTTTCTAGATATAGAGGGTGCCGAGTGCTCGAGTTAGGAGGCATCACAGGAGCACTGACGGGACTTGGATTGGAGAAGCACCTGTACACTGAATAGAATATAGTAGAACTATTCTCCTAGAGCTGGGTGGCTCCTCCGTCTAAAGAAGAGTTAGCTAAAAGGAGGCGTCCTCTCACCCATTCTCTGGAATATCGTAGTAAATGAACTACTGAGAAGTCTGGAGGCAGGATGGTGAAAGGCGCTAGCTTATGCGGAGGATATAGTCCTGACTGTAACCGGTAGATTTCCGGACACTATAAGGGGCTTATGCAAAACTCGTTAGAGAAAGTTAGCAGATGGGTCGACACCCGTGGTTTAAATGTAGACCCGTCGAAAACAGAAGTGGTTCTCTTCGCCAGAAAATATAAGCTCGCATCTTTTTCACCACTCAGACTCAACAACAGTAGCCTCAAGTTCAAAGAAAAAGCTAGACATAGATATGAAGCTAAACTGGAAACAGAACATTAAAAACGGAGTGCAGAAAGTATCAGTGCTATATGCATGCAAGACGGCAATAGGCAAGACATAGGTCTTAAACCAAATGTTATGCGCTGGATCTATACAGCTGTATTTAGACCTGCCCTAACATATGGGACATTAGTCTGGTGGACAGCTCTGCAGAAAGCATAACAATAGATACAGGCGTATTAGAAATAATGCTTCACCTAGTTCCACATTTTTTCTTTATGCAATCTGCGGCCTTAACGAGCCTCAGATTAAGAGAAGCATATCAATGGCTGCAACATCAATGTGACCATTCATCGATAGTCAGCCAAACAACTGTTATTGGAGAACTGGATTACAGCACCCCAACTTTCAAGTTCAACAAGCGATTCACCACATCTATATCTGACGGGAGGGTATGGGATGAAGGAACTCCAGAACTTCTGGATAAATAAAATCTTAACTTCACTGACGGCTCTAAATTTAATGGGGCCGTGGGCTGAGGAATATTTTCAGATATCTTAGGTATTAACCACTCCTTCAGGCTGCCTAACCACTGTAGTGTCTTCGAAGTGGATGTTAAGGCAGTAGAAGTAACCCTTTCTATAGTCAAAGAAAACAAAACTTCAATGAGAATTATTGAGATTATTTCTGGCAGCCAGGTTGCTATCAGAGCATTTGGATCACATATTTTAACATTCAAGACCACGATTTACTGCCGCAAATTTCTCGATGATATAGCTGAGCAGTGTAATTTTCACCTAATGTGGGTTCCGAGTAATCGTGAAGTTCCAGGCAATTGCAGGGCGAACGAGCTAGCCAGAAGTGCCACGACGCTAGAACTCTGTCCTGATTTTGCAAGCATGGGTACTCCATGCTAACACATATATGCTAACATTAAGGGGGAATGGTAGACCACACAAATGACCTCTAGAAGGATGAGGTGTACATCCAATGCATCATTCCATCCCTAGTTTTGCTAAAAACCCTTCTGCACTGCCAGAAAACTTTTAGTGTTTTAGAGGTTTCTTTCTCAAGATGAATCTTCCAAGAAAGCTTATGGCTCCCAAATATTAAACTTCAGAAGACAGCTGCAAGGTCATCCCTTTTAAGGTTGACATCACGCGTTATTTAAAGCATGTCTCTGTGAGGTATGTTCCACAATTCGAGTTCATCAAAAAATTGGCGACCCAGTGTGGACATCCTCCTGCTTGCCAATGAAGGAAACTGGCACACTATGTGCGCGAAAGTCACCAATAAGAGTGGACGTCTTTATTTTGATTTTTAGAAAAAAAAAAAAAAAAAAACAAATAAAATAATAATATAATTTGCAAACATTTTGTTTACAGTATGAGTGTTCAGCGCTCTCCTCTCCGGCAACGGCAATCGCCTGTTAATGTGTGTGTAAACAATAATTTGCAGTCACCCGCGCAAACCCCCCCGATAAGTGCATTATCAAATAAAACAGTTGATACACACTGCACAAGTGAAAGTAACAGTGCAAATCTTTTGCCTGCACATATTAAAAATTCATCAAATTTTGCAACAACAATAAATACAGACAAAAAAAATAATTTGTTCTATCGTGATATACTATCTCCCTCTATACCGTGGAGTGTACAATGTGCTTCTCCTGCTGTAACACCAACAGCTACAACATCAAAGCAATCAAATAACGGCACTTCTACTGAAGTGCATGACCCAGTAGTTAAAGCAACTAGTGCGATGACTAATAAAGAACCAGTTGCTGTTCAAACTGGTATTGATCGCTACATTACTGTAGTAAAGCGAAAGAGAAGTCCGCAAAATTCAAAACAAATGAATTCAACAAAAATTCAAAAGCAGAACACTGTCCCTATTAGTTCGGAAAATAGATACGCTCTGCTTTCAGGTGATGAAAGTGACGAAAATATTATCTCCAAGAAAAATTTCAAACCCCCACCCATTTTCTTGAGAGAACGCAACTCAGATAAGTTGATTTCTAGAATTACAAGTCTTATAGGACCAAAGAATTTCCATGTTGTTCCTATTCGCAAAGGCCAAATTGAGGAAACAAAAGTGCAAATCTACAGCGAAATTCATTATCGCAAAGTAATAGCGGAATTTGATGCTGTAAAAAAGAATTACTACACATATCAGCTAAAAAGTAGTAAGGGCTTAATCGTTGTACTCAAAGGCGTCGAACCCAACGTTGATATTAACGAAATCAAACTTGCCCTCCAGGAAGAAGGGTTTCAAGCCAAAACAGTATTCAACATTCTCAACAAGAGCAATATACCTCAACCGTTATATCGTATTGAGCTTCAGCCTGAAACAAAACCCCTAAAAAAAGGTGAAGTACACCCCATATATAAAATTCGATATTTATTGCATCGCAAAATCACAATCGAAGAACCCCATAAGAGAACTGGACCTCCTCAGTGCAGCAACTGCCAAGAATATGGACATACTAAGACATATTGTACCCTGCCAGCTGTTTGTGTGATTTGTGGAGATCTCCATAAATCAAACATATGCCCAAAATCTAAAGGCGATTCTAGCATGAAAAAATGCAGCAATTGTGGAGGTAATCACACCGCAAATTATAGAGGTTGCCCAGTATATACAACCCTAAAGCTAAATTTCTCCGCTAGCAATCAACCTCTAAAACCAGTTGAGCAAACTCAGATAGCCAACTCAAGTAAGAGACAAAATATTGATGCAACACAATTCTTCTCTGCAATCCCAAACAAGAATCAAACCAATTCATACGCTAGCGTGTTAAAACAAAACCCACACCAACAAAGCAATGTAAATAATGAGCAGAAACACTCACTGCCCACCCAACAGCCAAGTACCCTTGAACATTTGCTTCAAACATTGATTCAGAATATGAACCAATTCATGAACTCAATGCAAACAATGATGCAAGAAATGATGAAAAATCAATCGATGTTACTCCAAACATTGCTATCCAGACCATGAGTTGTCTCAAGATATGCCACTGGAACGCCAACGGCTTAAGCCAGCACCGTTTGGAGCTAATTCAATTCCTTGAATCCAGCCAAATCGACATAATGATGATATCTGAGACCCATTTCACTGACAAAAATTGCTACCAAATACCATATTACAAACTGTACACCACAAATCATCCGCATGGTAAGGCACGCGGAGGAACTGCCATATTGATAAAAAGCAGAATAAAACATCATGTTCTTGAAGATTTTAGTAGCGTCTACTTGCAAGCAACATCCATATGTCTGGAAGAATACATCTCTAAGCTAGTAATATCTGCGATATACTGTCCCCCAAGATACAGTATTACCGAACAGCAATATAAAGAATTTTTCTCAACTCTTGGTAGCAAATTCTTGGTTGCTGGCGATTTCAACGCCAAACACACTCACTGGGGCTCCCGATTAATAACTCCAAAAGGCAAAAGACTATGTTCAATCATCACTAACCACGGCTACGATGTTATTTCAAATGGTCAACCGACATATTGGCCGACGGACAAGAGGAAAATACCCGATCTCATAGACTTTGGAGTCGCCAAAGGTTTGCAGATGGAAAATATCTCCACAGAGTGTAATTATGATCTATCATCTGACCACTCACCCACGGTAATATCTATAAAATCACCAAGCCCCCAAAGCAATTGCGTTAGAAAGAAAATAGACTGGTTAAAATTCAAGAAATATATAAATTCCCATCTTCCTCTGAGTACTGTATTAAGAAATGGACACGATGTAGACTCAGCACTCGAAAAATTCAACCAGCTGCTCTCATTAGCTCTCAGCTCAGCCACCTGCACAAAGGTATGCAAGCAATCAAACTATAGCCCATACACACCAGCCGATATTGAATTGCTAGTAAGACAAAAAAGAAGACTCCGAAGACAATGGCAAGAATTCAGATCACCGAATCTGAAAACACAGCTACAGCACTGCACTCGAAAGTTAAAGCAAGCCTTAAAAAATAAAAACAACAAAGAGTTAGAAGAGCACATAGCGAAATTAACACCTGGTGAAGCGTCAGACTACTCCTTGTGGAAATCAGCAAAAAAATCAAATCGGCCAATTCTCACTGATTCCCCCATCCGTTTGAGTGACGGTAATTGGGCTAGAAGCAACTGTGAGAAGGGTTTGGCTTTTGCAAACCACCTAAAAAGTGTGTTTACACCCAATCCACCCTCTTCACAGTCCTCATTACCAATATTAACTTCTCAACCTTGCTCAATAACGCTCAAAATTAAAAAAAAGGACATATTCAAAGCAATTTATAAAGATTTAAACCCAAAAAAATCACCTGGTCCAGATAAAATTACCGGTAAAATGATAAAAGAGCTACCTCCGGCTTCAGTAATTCATCTGATGCACATTTTCAATGCTATCCTTCGTATTAAACACTATCCCAAATGCTGGAAAACTTCAAAAATTATTATGATAGCAAAACCAGGAAAAGACCCTACAAAAGTTGCATCGTACAGACCTATCAGCCTCCTGCCTCTACTTTCTAAAGTATTCGAAAAGCTACTTGTCATGAATATAACTCCATTTATTAATCTCAACCAACTGATTCCTCAACATCAGTTTGGATTTAGAAAACAGCACGGCACAATAGAACAAGTCCACCGCATTGTAACTCTGATAAGGAACACTTTTGAAGAAAAAAAGTATTGCTCAGCTGTCTTTCTTGATATCACTCAAGCTTTCGATAAAGTATGGCACGATGGCCTTATTTACAAACTCAAACTATTACTGCCTGCAAATGTCTCCTCATTGCTTAGTAGCTACCTCACGAAAAGACAATTTCTCGTACATCACAAGGATTACACAACAAATCCATTGGATATTCACGCTGGCGTTCCTCAAGGAAGCGTTTTGGGTCCCTTACTGTATCTCTTATACACTTCAGATATGCCCAACAATAACTATACATTCATATCGACCTTTGCTGATGATACGGCAATATTGTGCTCTCGCTCTAACCCCATAGAAGCTACTAAACTCCTGCAGACTCATGTCGATTCTCTCGAAATCTGGCTAGCAAAATGGCGTATAAAAGTCAATGAATCAAAGAGCGTACATGTAACCTTCACGCTAAGGCTAGATACATGTCCCCCACTTAAAATTAATGGCCAATCAGTTCCACAATGTTCCTCAACAAAGTACTTGGGTATTCACCTCGACAGAAGGCTGACATGGAAAAATCACATAGAGGCAAAGAAAACTCAGATCAAGCTTAAAATGAATCAGTTATGGTGGCTGTTACACAAAAGATCAAAGTTGAATCTTGAATACAAAGTGCTATTATATAAAGCAATCCTGAAACCAATCTGGACTTATGGTATTCAGTTTTGGGGCACCGCATCTCCCTCTAATATCGAAAAATTGCAGCGAATACAATCCAAGTGTCTGCGAATTATTGTAAATGCGCCTTGGTATATGAGGAACGTTAACATCCATCGAGATTTAAATGTATCCACAATTTCTGAGGAAGTTGCAATGTCCTGCAGAAGCTACAAACAAAAATTACACAATCATCCGAATCCCCTTGCTAGGCAATTGTTGCTGAGCAAGGGGCATCGTCGATTAAAAAGAAAAGACACACTGAATATGCTGTAAAATTGCTACATCTCGCGACTCACCAAATTGTGATGGAACGTAGGGGATATCACATAGTTTTATTTAGTTTGTAAGATTTTAATACTTATTGTTAGTTTCTTGTATAAGAAAGATTCAATAAAAAAAAATAAGCTAAAAAAAAAAAAAAAAAACTATGTGCGCCGTTGTCTCTGCCTCTTCCGTGCATAATCTGCAAATGTCAGCAGTCTCCCCTTCAATAAGACCCATCTTGCTGAGGTGGTATCCGAAATTGCCATGCCCAGTTATTAATGCAGTCAACCAACTTAGAATTAGCAACCAACTTAGCCTGAGAAACCTCCCCGATTCACTGGCCTTTGATAGCCTCAACGAAACCTTTGCCTGTTTACAAAAGGATAAGTTCTCCCGTGAGATGGAGTTCCTTTATCCACTCTTCGACCTTTGCCTTCGCCATCCCTTTGCTAAGAGCACCTACTGGTTGCGGTTCATAAAATTCAGCTTCAGATCCTTGTCTAGCCAACGTTCTATACCAATGTGTCCCTTCACCCACATTAGAGAAATCGCAATACTATGAGCATATCCGTTAAGTTTTTAAACACATTCGAGCTCACAACTTAGAAGATGCCGTAGGTTGTCGCAGTCGCCTGACCACCGCCTGGTAATCGAGTGCTAGCAAGATTTTCTTACCTTGCACCTTTTCGTCCAGTAGATACTCTAGCGCATTTCTTCTTGACCAATACGTATATTCCCACATTCAGAGTGCATGCCAGTCCCAACTCTTTAGAGAAGATTCTAGCACCCGCCCTGCTATCCATTAATGAACCATCTGTGAAAGTACTGATGCCATTTTCCTCACATACATCATGTGTGATGCCGTCTTCAATGAGTGTTCTGTGTGACTTTCCAGTCATCTTCAGCCTACCCATTCCTTCCATTAGCATTTGCGCCTCCTTTACACTCCTATATAACAGTGACAGGATCCTCCTGTGTCCTATCTCCGTGCCGAATCCATACCTATTATTGGTTGTCTTCAGACGTAATGATGTTAATGCCGCCGACTTCATAACGGCAGCAGCACCAGAAAGACTTCCTATGCTTCTGCTGGGGTCGTCCGGATAGCTCCGGTAAATCCAATACAAGCCTTTCTTTGCACACTATCTAACTTGCTTTTCGCGGTCTCTTAGGTGACCTTAGGCCGCCAGATCACAGCAGCATGCGCTATTAAGGGCCTTACCATCGTTGTGTAGATCCAGTGCGTTGCTCTGGGAGTGAAGTGAGACTGAACACTTTCTTACACTGATGCAATACCCGCTTGCCCTTCTGGATCTTGTCATCGACGTGACTATTCCAAGTCAGCTTGTTATCCAGGATGACACTTAAATGCTTTACTTCTTTGGAGACGTTGATGTTCGATCCATAAAGCTAAAGAGCGTCTGTTGTTAGCCCAGTCCTCCTTTTAGTAAAGAGTACTGTTTCCGACTTACTAGCATTTACAGAGAGACCTTGTTCCGTGCACCATTCTTCAACATTTTGAGTGCACCTCTCATGGTATCATAAATAGTGTCCAGGAAATTACCGCTCACAGTTACCGCATACCCGACGGTGTGTATGCCTTTTGAGTCCAGAAGCTGAAGTAGGGAATGGGCCGTGATGTTCCCAAGGATGGGCGATAGTACGCCCCTTGTGGACACCCTTGACTACCCTACCCCTGAGTCTGTAACTCCCATTTTGAATGTTTATTGCCCTTTTCCTCAGCATGCTGTCCACCCACCTTATAATGGTTGGGCTGACTTTACGAGTAGCAAGAGCCATCTTTAGCGTATCGAAACCTATCTTATCGAATGCACCTTCTATATTCATAAAAGTAGACATAGATATCCCTCCACAAGACAGTTCTCACTCCGCTACGCGAACGAGTTTGTGCAGGGCCGTTTCAGTGGATTTGATAGCTCTGTATGCGTGCTCACACCTGCTCAGTGGTTTTGTCAGAACCGTTGACCTTTCCATATAGTCCGCCAGTACACTCTGCATACATTTAAGCAGAAAGGAGGTCAAGCTAACCGTCCGGAAAGATTTAGATTCTGAGTAGTCCTTCTTTCCCGGCTTTGGAAGAAAGACAGCCTTAGTCTCTCTCCATTGAGTCAGCATATATCCTGTAGCCAAGCAAGAAGTGAATATTCCCAGAAGCCTGTCTACCAAAGCTTCTGCACTCCACTGAAGTAGGACTGGAAATATTCCGACTGTACCCCCTATTTTGAACGGAGAGAAACCCTTGATGGCGTTTATCACTCCATCTCTGGTGACTATCCTTTCAGCTTCCAATCTTTTATCCCTGTTTGCACCCTTGCGGGTGGCTTCCCATGGGTCTTCCGATCTAAAGTTTTCTGGAAAATGTACCTCCATCAGGTATTTCAATGACTCCCCGGTTGTCTCTCTAAAGGATCCATTCGTTTTACGAATTAATCCCAACTTTGACACCGGGTCTTTTGATATAAACCTTTGTAATCTACATACATCGGTCATATCTTGCATATTTAAGCAGAATTCCCACCACGTTTTCCTTTTACGGTTGCGTAGAGTCCTCTTCAGCTCCCTTTTCTTTGACTTGTAGTGGTCGTTGGGGCACCTCGCCTGTAACGATTAAAATCCTTCCTTGTCTCCATTTTCATGGACTTCAGTTCCTTATTCCACCATGGAGTGGGATCTCTTTCGTCCACTATCATCAGAGGACATGAAGCTTCAAATGCTTTGATCATGGCTGAGCTGACAGCCCTCACATGATACTTAACATCTGCAGTTGTTCTAGATCTCTTATGCTTTCCTGGCAATAATTCCTCAATAACTTCACAGTTCCTTGTACAATCCGTTCGCTTCGGTATCCTTTTTATTCTACAGTCGTTCTTATGTCTTTTATCGGACGGAAACCCAAACTGAATGGCCCCGTGGTCCAACATGGTTAGTCTATTCACAGCCAGACCAAAATGTTGTTCAACATTTTGACAATCGTCAGGGTAACATCAATGACCTCGCAACGGCATGCGTCGACAAAGGTCGGTTCCATTCCCCTATTGGCAACTTGTAGACCAAATCTTTCTATAAATTCGAGTAGACACTCTCCTCTATAGTTTTTATTGCTACTTTCCCACACAGAACTGTGCGCATTGGTATCGCAGCCTAAGGTCAGACCAATCCCCTTTCCATCACAGAATCTCACTAGAGCTTCCACCTCCCTGGGAGGTAGTCCCCTGGAGAATCGTATGGAAGGTATGCTGATGCAATCATAAATGAACTCGCACCGTCACCTAAACTCACTACTGTGAGATTCAGTGAGCACAAGTTAGATATGAGAATCGCACACATCCCATGTGTAACTAAAATGCATATCCTCAACTTCCCCTCTGTTTGTGGATAAAACAAGGTGCTCTTTTGTGCAGATAGGCCTTTGATCCTTCCTGCTTTGCTGTGGTGAATATGGAGTTGAAACACATTTAGTGGTTCCTGGCGCGGGACCACCTCCCGCCCTAATGACTTTTTCCTTGCAGAATCTGCCACTAGCCCCACGCCAGGCCGCGTCGCACCCCTCATACTGTATCTTTCTGGAATTTAATGACGACCTGTTCAAGACCGCAGTTGAGTCTCCCCCAGCGATCTTGATGGCCTCCGCGTTCTCCCTGCTACACAGCACGGTGAGTACGACTCCTGCCCTTTCTGCCTCGCTAAACTCTTCTGTGTGGATAATACTCTATTTGGAAGTGTCCTTCACACAGGCGTTCTGGCGCTGCAGGCTTCTGAGAGTGATGTCCCTGGCCACAGCATTGCCATGAGCAACAATCATCATCTTCCTCTTTGCCTACAAGGCAGTTAGGCTGTCACATTTGAGTTTTGCACCCTCCCACAAACCGATTAGGTGCTCCACTGTCTTGCACAGCTATTGCTTGTATCGTTGATTTTTGCACCTTAGTACAAACAATCCGCTCTCCACCCTTGCCCTGGCGACAAATCCAATGTCATTGACATCATCTTCAAGGGACTCCATGGCATCCAACAAAGATACATTGAAGGTGCTCAGATGAGTATCCTCCAGGCGCCCCTCTAGTGTCAAGTCCATGGCTCCCATAACAAGACCAGTTTCCGCTACTTGAGCGTAAGTCTTTCTCACCGTAGTAGGCTCGCCCTTTGCCTGCTCAACTCGACGTTTAGGCGCTCTGCCAAAACCGCTCGGCCCAGGTGCCGCATGCGAGACCTGTGTTCGCTGGGTTAACAATCTTATCAGATTGTCCACCCCGCTCATCACTAGCCGATGTCGGGTTTCCCAGCCCCGTCGTTCCAGAGCTACCCTTCCCGTGTTAGACTTGGGGTTCGAGCCTCTTTTGGAGCTACAGACGGCCTCCAAAAAAGGCCGTCTGTCCATCTCCGAGCACTTGCCCCTTTCGGTGTCTGCGTAGAAGAATTATCAACCTTCTAAAGAGGTTGTCCATCCTTCCCAGCATCCACCTCAGTTGACCCCTCCGTCGTCTTCGGATGAGGCTCCTCAGGCGTTGAACTTTTCAAAGTGGTTCCGGAGCTATCGCCCCTAAACCTCTTCTCCGAGTTCTCCACCTAAAAGGTCGGACTCATCTTGCAGAAGTCCACTGAGTTGGAGATAGCTTCTCAGTGATCTTCTCCGACGACTTCATGGCCTTTTTACGTTGTATCTTTCGCTTCTGCTGGCTAAAAACTCCGTTGTTATAAAGCCTCATTTTCCGCCACCCCCTCTACAGCTTTTGCCGCCGTGGCTATCAGACCTACATCGCTTGAGGGAGTGCTGTTCGCCATTGCAGGAATTTCGTTCTGACTTCCGAGATCCGGTTTTTGGGTTTTTACAATCAACATTGTTCCCACGAGTTGCGAAGAAGTAAATGTCCGCCTGAGCAGAGATTCGCAGAACGCAGGTAAGGCTAGTTATTACAGAGGGCGCCAGGTATCCGTAAGCTCACGTTAGCGACTGGATTATTTGAAAAAGAGGCCCCCACCTAGGCTGATTTTCGGCACGGGTCGCATAACACCTTAATCCAGCCCCTTATCTCCGACCATGATAAGAGTACGTTGCCGAATGACGTACTATTGAAGAGTAACAAACACTCATCAACCCGTAATAACTAGCCTTACCTGCGTTCTGCGAATCTCTGCTCAGGCGGACATTTACTTCTTCGCAACTCGTGGGAACAATGTTGATTGTAAAAACCCAAAAACCGGATCTCGGAAGTTAGAACGAAATTCCTGCAATGGCGGACAGCACTCCCTCAAGCGATGTAGGTCTGATAGCCACTGCGGCAAAAGCTGTAGAGGGGGTGGCGGAAAATGAGGCTTTATAACAACGGAGTTTTTAGCCAGCAGAAGCGAAAGATACAACGTAAAAAGGCCATGAAGTCGTCGGAGAAGATCACTGAGAAGCTATCTCCAACTCAGTGGACTTCTGCAAGATGAGTCCGACCTTTTAGGTGGAGAACTCGGAGAAGAGGTTTAGGGGCGATAGCTCCGGAACCACTTTGAAAAGTTCAACGCCTGAGGAGCCTCATCCGAAGACGACGGAGGGGTCAACTGAGGTGGATGCTGGGAAGGATGGACAACCTCTTTAGAAGGTTGATAATTCTTCTACGCAGACACCGAAAGGGGCAAGTGCTCGGAGATGGACAGACGGCCTTTTTTGGAGGCCGTCTGTAGCTCCAAAAGAGGCTCGAACCCCAAGTCTAACACGGGAAGGGTAGCTCTGGAACGACGGGGCTGGGAAACCCGACATCGGCTAGTGATGAGCGGGGTGGACAATCTGATAAGATTGTTAACCCAGCGAACACAGGTCTCGCATGCGGCACCTGGGCCGAGCGGTTTTGGCAGAGCGCCTAAACGTCGAGTTGAGCAGGCAAAGGGCGAGCCTACTACGGTGAGAAAGACTTACGCTCAAGTAGCGGAAACTGGTCTTGTTATGGGAGCCATGGACTTGACACTAGAGGGGCGCCTGGAGGATACTCATCTGAGCACCTTCAATGTATCTTTGTTGGATGCCATGGAGTCCCTTGAAGATGATGTCAATGACATTGGATTTGTCGCCAGGGCAAGGGTGGAGAGCGGATTGTTTGTACTAAGGTGCAAAAATCAACGATACAAGCAATAGCTGTGCAAGACAGTGGAGCACCTAATCGGTTTGTGGGAGGGTGCAAAACTCAAATGTGACAGCCTAACTGCCTTGTAGGCAAAGAGGAAGATGATGATTGTTGCTCATGGCAATGCTGTGGCCAGGGACATCACTCTCAGAAGCCTGCAGCGCCAGAACGCCTGTGTGAAGGACACTTCCAAATAGAGTATTATCCACACAGAAGAGTTTAGCGAGGCAGAAAGGGCAGGAGTCGTACTCACCGTGCTGTGTAGCAGGGAGAACGCGGAGGCCATCAAGATCGCTGGGGGAGACTCAACTGCGGTCTTGAACAGGTCGTCATTAAATTCCAGAAAGATACAGTATGAGGGGTGCGACGCGGCTCCTGGCGTGGGGCTAGTGGCAGATTCTGCAAGGAAAAAGTCATTAGGGCGGGAGGTGGTCCCGCGCCAGGAACCACTAAATGTGTTTCAACTCCATATTCACCACAGCAAAGCAGGAAGGATCAAAGGCCTATCTGCACAAAAGAGCACCTTGTTTTATCCACAAACAGAGGGGAAGTTGAGGATATGCATTTTAGTTACACATGGGATGTGTGCGATTCTCATATCTAACTTGTGCTCACTGAATCTCACAGTAGTGAGTTTAGGTGACGGTGCGAGTTCATTTATGATTGCATCAGCATACCTTCCATACGATTCTCCAGGGGACTACCTCCCAGGGAGGTGGAAGCTCTAGTGAGATTCTGTGATGGAAAGGGGATTGGTCTGACCTTAGGCTGCGATACCAATGCGCACAGTTCTGTGTGGGAAAGTAGCAATAAAAACTATAGAGGAGAGTGTCTACTCGAATTTATAGAAAGATTTGGTCTACAAGTTGCCAATAGGGGAATGGAACCGACCTTTGTCGACGCACGCCGTTGCGAGGTCATTGATGTTACCCTGACGATTGTCAAAATGTTGAACAACATTTTGGTCTGGCTGTGGATAGACTAACCATGTTGGACCACGGGGCCATTCAGTTTGGGTTTCCGTCTGATAAAAGACATAAGAACGACTGTAGAATAAAAAGGATACCGAAGCGAACGGATTGTACAAGGAACTGTGAAGTTATTGAGGAATTATTGCCAGGAAAGCATAAGAGATCTAGAACAACTGCAGATGTTAAGTATCATGTGAGGGCTGTCAGCTCAGCCATGATCAAAGCATTTGAAGCTTCATGTCCTCTGATGATAGTGGACGAAAGAGATCCCACTCCATGGTGGAATAAGGAACTGGAGTCCATGAAAATGGAGACAAGGAAGGATTTTAATCGTTACAGGCGAGGTGCCCCAACGACCACTACAAGTCAAAGAAAAGGGAGCTGAAGAGGACTCTACGCAACCGTAAAAGGAAAACGTGGTGGGAATTCTGCTTAAATATGCAAGATATGACCGATGTATGTAGATTACAAAGGTTTATATCAAATGACCCGGTGTCAAAGTTGGGATTAATTCGTAAAACGAATGGATCCTTTAGAGAGACAACCGGGGAGTCATTGAAATACCTGATGGTGGTACATTTTCCAGAAAACTTTAGATCGGAAGACCCATGGGAAGCCACCCGCAAGGGTGCAAACAGGGATAAAAGATTGGAAGCTGAAAGGATAGTCACCAGAGATGGAGTGATAAACGCCATCAAGGGTTTCTCTCCGTTCAAAATAGGGGGTACAGTCGGAATATTTCCAGTCCTACTTCAGTGGAGTGCAGAAGCTTTGGTAGACAGGCTTCTGGGAATATTCACTTCTTGCTTGGCTACAGGATATATGCTGACTCAATGGAGAGAGACTAAGGCTGTCTTTCTTCCAAAGCCGGGAAAGAAGGACTACTCAGAATCTAAATCTTTCCGGACGGTTAGCTTGACCTCCTTTCTGCTTAAATGTATGCAGAGTGTACTGGCGGACTATATGGAAAGGTCAACGGTTCTGACAAAACCACTGAGCAGGTGTGAGCACGCATACAGAGCTATCAAATCCACTGAAACGGCCCTGCACAAACTCGTTCGCGTAGCGGAGTGAGAACTGTCTTGTGGAGGGATATCTATGTCTACTTTTATGAATATAGAAGGTGCATTCGATAAGATAGGTTTCGATACGCTAAAGATGGCTCTTGCTACTCGTAAAGTCAGCCCAACCATTATAAGGTGGGTGGACAGCATGCTGAGGAAAAGGGCAATAAACATTCAAAATGGGAGTTACAGACTCAGGGGTAGGGTAGTCAAGGGTGTCCACAAGGGGCGTACTATCGCCCATCCTTGGGAACATCACGGCCCATTCCCTACTTCAGCTTCTGGACTCAAAAGGCATACACACCGTCGGGTATGCGGTAACTGTGAGCGGTAATTTCCTGGACACTATTTATGATACCATGAGAGGTGCACTCAAAATGTTGAAGAATGGTGCACGGAACAAGGTCTCTCTGTAAATGCTAGTAAGTCGGAAACAGTACTCTTTACTAAAAGGAGGACTGGGCTAACAACAGACGCTCTTTAGCTTTATGGATCGAACATCAACGTCTCCAAAGAAGTAAAGCATTTAAGTGTCATCCTGGATAACAAGCTGACTTGGAATAGTCACGTCGATGACAAGATCCAGAAGGGCAAGCGGGTATTGCATCAGTGTAAGAAAGTGTTCAGTCTCACTTCACTCCCAGAGCAACGCACTGGATCTACACAACGATGGTAAGGCCCTTAATAGCGCATGCTGCTGTGATCTGGCGGCCTAAGGTCACCTAAGAGACCGCGAAAAGCAAGTTAGATAGTGTGCAAAGAATGGCTTGTATTGGATTTACCGGAGCTATCCGGACGACCCCAGCAGAAGCATAGGAAGTCTTTCTGGTGCTGCTGCCGTTATGAAGTCGGCGGCATTAACATCATTACGTCTGAAGACAACCAATAATAGGTATGGATTCGGCACGGAGATAGGACACAGGAGGATCCTGTCACTGTTATATAGGAGTGTAAAGGAGGCGCAAATGCTAATGGAAGGAATGGGTAGGCTGAAGATGACTGGAAAGTCACACAGAACACTCATTGAAGACGGCATCACACATGATGTATGTGAGGAAAATGGCATCAGTACTTTCACAGATGGTTCATTAATGGATAGCAGGGCGGGTGCTAGAATCTTCTCTAAAGAGTTGGGACTGGCATGCACTCTGAATGTGGGAATATACGTATTGGTCAAGAAGAAATGCGCTAGAGTATCTACTGGACGAAAAGGTGCAAGGTAAGAAAATCTTGCTAGCACTCGATTACCAGGCGGTGGTCAGGCGACTGCGACAACCTACGGCATCTTCTAAGTTGTGAGCTCGAATGTGTTTAAAAACTTAACGGATATGCTCATAGTATTGCGATTTCTCTAATGTGGGTGAAGGGACACATTGGTATAGAACGTTGGCTAGACAAGGATCTGAAGCTGAATTTTATGAACCGCAACCAGTAGGTGCTCTTAGCAAAGGGATGGCGAAGGCAAAGGTCGAAGAGTGGATAAAGGAACTCCATCTCACGGGAGAACTTATCCTTTTGTAAACAGGCAAAGGTTTCGTTGAGGCTATCAAAGGCCAGTGAATCGGGGAGGTTTCTCAGGCTAAGTTGGTTGCTAATTCTAAGTTGGTTGACTGCATTAATAACTGGGCATGGCAATTTCGGATACCACCTCAGCAAGATGGGTCTTATTGAAGGGGAGACTGCTGACATTTGCAGATTATGCACGGAAGAGGCAGAGACAACGGCGCACATAGTGTGCCAGTTTCCTTCATTGGCAAGCAGGAGGATGTCCACACTGGGTCGCCAATTTTTTGATGAACTCGAATTGTGGAACATACCTCACAGAGACATGCTTTAAATAACGCGTGATGTCAACCTTAAAAGGGATGACCTTGCAGCTGTCTTCTGAAGTTTAATATTTGGGAGCCATAAGCTTTCTTGGAAGATTCATCTTGAGAAAGAAACCTCTAAAACACTAAAAGTTTTCTGGCAGTGCAGAAGGGTTTTTAGCAAAACTAGTCTACCATTCCCCCTTAATGTTAGCATATATGTGTTAGCATGGAGTACCCATGCTTGCAAAATCAGGACAGAGTTCTAGCGTCGTGGCACTTCTGGCTAGCTCGTTCGCCCTGCAATTGCCTGGAACTTCACAATTACTCGGAACCCACATTAGGTGAAAATTACACTGCTCAGCTATATCATCGAGAAATTTGCGGCAGTAAATCGTGGTCTTGAATGTTAAAATATGTGATCCAAATGCTCTGATAGCAACCTGGCTGCCAGAAATAATCTCAATAATTCTCATTGAAGTTTTGTTTTCTTTGACTATAGAAAGGGTTACTTCTACTGCCTTAACATCCACTTCGAAGACACTACAGTGGTTAGGCAGCCTGAAGGAGTGGTTAATACCTAAGATATCTGAAAATATTCCTCAGCCCACGGCCCCATTAAATTTAGAGCCGTCAGTGAAGTTAAGATTTTATTTATCCAGAAGTTCTGGAGTTCCTTCATCCCATACCCTCCCGTCAGATATAGATGTGGTGAATCGCTTGTTGAACTTGAAAGTTGGGGTGCTGTAATCCAGTTCTCCAATAACAGTTGTTTGGCTGACTATCGATGAATGGTCACATTGATGTTGCAGCCATTGATATGCTTCTCTTAATCTGAGGCTCGTTAAGGCCGCAGATTGCATAAAGAAAAAATGTGGAACTAGGTGAAGCATTATTTCTAATGCGCCTGTATCTATTGTTATGCTTTCTGCAGAGCTGTCCACCAGACTAATGTCCCATATGTTAGGGCAGGTCTAAATACAGCTGTATAGATCCAGCGCATAACATTTGGTTTAAGACCTATGTCTTGCCTATTGCCATCTTGCATGCATATAGCACTGATACCTTCTGCACTCCGTTTTTAATGTTCTGTTTCCAGTTTAGCTTCTTATCTATGTCTAGCCTTTTCTTTGAACTTGAGGCTACTGTTGTTGAGTCTGAGTGGTGAAAAAGATTCGAGCTTATATTTTCTGGCGAAGAGAACCACTTCTGTTTTCGACAGGTCTACATTTAAACCACGGGTGTCGACCCATCTGCTAACTTTCTCTAACGAGTTTTGCATAAGCCCCTTATAGTTTCCGGAAATCTACCGGTTACAGTCAGGACTATATCCTCCGCATAAGCTAGCGCCTTTCACCATCCTGCCTCCAGACTTCTCAGTAGTTCATTTACTACGACATTCCAGAGAATGGGTGAGAGGACGCCTCCTTTTAGCTAACTCTTCTTTAGACGGAGGAGCCACCCAGCTCTAGGAGAATAGTTCTACTATATTCTATTCAGTGTACAGGTGCTTCTCCAATCCAAGTCCCGTCAGTGCTCCTGTGATGCCTCCTAACTCGATATTATGGCACCCTCTATATCTAGAAGAGTTGCTAACATGTAGTACTAATGGTCCATAGACTTTTTTTATGGTATGTATCAAAGTGTACAAAGTGTGAGGGTGCCGTAGATCAATGGTTAGTGTCATGGCCTTCTAATCTGTAGGTCGTGGGTACTGCTGGAGCATAACAAATATAATATTGAAAAGATTTGTCTTTCGAACGGTACTCACCTGTCGGCAATCAATTGGCAATTCTTCCGACAGTACCAACTTGCCATGAAAAAGCTTCTAAAAAGAACTCTGTGACAAAGTTCAGAAAAAGTGATGTCGCAAGGGTTCTGCCGTTCGGAACCGGCTACAATAAGTAGGTCCCTTCTAATACTGTCCAAAATTGAACATGCACAACACAAATGGAATATAACCTTATCCAAAGAGCCCTTCAGGGCTTTAAGTGCCACATAATTTTTTTTAATCCACACCCGAGCCTAGAAAAATTTTCCAAGTATTTAATGAAATTATTTCTAGAAAGGGATATGCCTTCCTATCAGATGGTTGCTTTCTAAATATTTTTTAACAAAGTAAAAACTGCATTTGGTTATCATCAAAAATGGTTTTATTTCTTTTTTCAAAGTATTGTCCATGAAGTTTTGTACACTTTTGCACACGCTCAAACCAATTGATGAAACACTTTTGACACTCCGACTGAGACACCTCTAAAATATGGTTTTTGTTGGGTTTGGCTCGTCTTGGAAGACCCACACGGTCGATAGATGTTTTGTGTCGGGCTCATTCGCATATATCCATGATCCGTTACCTGTCACGATTTTACAAAGGTCGTTCGAATCGCCGCGGTCGAATTTTTCATCATTTCTTTGCACCAATCGCCACGAGCCTTTTTTGAGCGATTGTTAAATCACTATCTAATACCCAAGGATGTTTCTATCTGACGGTATGTCGCATAACGATCTTTCATTATAAGTTTAGGCACAGCATCAATGATTTCTGGCACTGTGATTAAAGCGACCACGCTTTAATTCGTTAAACCAGTTAGGTATACATTGTCTGGAGGGTTTGTGCTTCATCGCCAAATGCCGCATAAAGACGATCGAAGTGCTGCTGTTGAGATAGTTCATTTCGAAAATAGTAAACAATCATAGCTCGGAAATGCTCATGAGTTAAATCCATTTTTTGACAGAGGGGAATGTCTTATTTCAAGTCACTGTGTAACGCGTATTCGTGTTACAAATTAATAATATGAAAATATAATAATAATTTAAAAAAATATATAAAAATCATGTCGCGATTCGGTATCGAACCCGTACATGTGGGCAAGGTCAGGTGGTGGGACGAACGCACGGAACACTTGCGCCAAGACACATTACAACTTCGATACAGATAAATGAGTTTGTATACTTGCTTGTGCTTAGTTCAGTTAATGTAAATTAATTGATATAAATTAATTTGAATTTACATGTAATGTATGTATATATATATGTAATATACGTTAATTGAATAAAGGCAAAAGCACAAGCAAAAATAAAGGCAAACACATAGCGCAGATATGAGAATGCTCGTTTGGTTTAGCATGCATTTAATAGATAAAGATCATGCTGAACTAACGAGAATCGAGAAAAGCGACTTTCGTACATGATCGGACGAGCGACATATATACATGTGCTTGCCCAGTGAGGATCAAAATTGATACGTCTTTCTCCTGTTGCCAAACATTTTGCAACAACGACCCGTTGGGCGAATTACTACCAACTAGTGCTCTATTGAAGCAGAACCATATACGGTGCGCGACAATACGAGTTCTTGCGCTTTCATTAATTTGTAAATTCAATTTGCCAATTCTTCTGTACTTCTAAGCTTCTTTTCTTTTTGTAAATACTCAATTTTTTAAAGCCAAATAAACGAAAAGAATAATAAAAGTAGGAATTGTACCGCGAGAAGTATATCATCCGAGCCGAACACTCTAGTGTCGGTAATATTACTGTCAGCTTGACAGTAAGTGTGTAATTCGGTTTTCCTCCTACAACAAGAGTTTTTCGCTGCCCTCTTGTTTACCCTGGCTAGCTGAGCGTTACCCCAGCTGGAAAACAAAGGCACGCGTTACAACTGTAAACAACAAAAATAGCGCTTGTACATCAAAATTTTCTGAGTACGTTTATGATAAAATTTGTGAAGCATTCTAACGGAAATAACAAATTTGATGAAAACGTAATTAATTTTACTTTTTAAAAGAATATAAAAGGTGACCAAAAGGTGAATATGTACGGGATGTTTCATGCCAAGTGAGCTACCGCCATATCTAAAATTCAAAGCTTTGAAAGAAGTCTTTCATAGCGTAAATACCTTCGTGTCTGTATGTGGTTTAAAAAAATGCGGCCTTTTGAAAAATTTGATATCGCGGCCTTAATATAACCTCGCATACCGGTTAAATCCAAGATCCATGCATGGGTGGCGGAAAAAGAGACTTCTAAAGAAGCTGAGCTTTTAGCCACTCCAAAACCACGTGACGCATCTGTCGTAGTGGACAGAACGACTCTTGAAAGGGCTAACGGTCGGCTGCGGCAGTGGCGGACAAAAGGGGCGTTGTCGCCAAGTCGGCATGGGACCCGGTCTGGAGTCGCAAAACATCGGGTGAGCTATTTGATGGTGTGGACAAAGAAGCTCCGGATGGGGTGGAATCGTTAGTTCCATCAGCTATAAGCGAAGAGGACGGAGTCTCCAAAGCTGAGCGGACCCTGTTAAAAAACGGGAGAAGCGGAAGCGAAAGACGACACTTATCTAAGTACCTTGAAGGTATTTTTGTTGGATACCATAGAGTCCCTCGAAGACTATATCAGTGATTGTAAAGTGCTAAGGTACAAAAATCGGCAATACAAAAAATGGCTCTACAGAACGGTGGAGCACCGAACCGGTTTGAGGAAGGGGGCAATGTTGAAATGTGAAAGTCTAACTGCCATTTCGGCAAAGAGAAAGATGGTGATTGTGGCTCCTGGCAATGCTGTTGGCAGCGACATCATTGTGAGGAGGCTGCAGCGACAAAACGGTTGTGTGAAGGCCACTTCTAAATGGAGCGTTTTTCGCACAGAGAAGTTTGGTGTCGTACATACACTGCTATGTCGCAAGGAGGATGCGGAGGCCATCCACATCCACATGGGGGAGACTCAACTGCGGTCTCGAAGAGTCCGTCGTCAAATTCCATAAGGATGCAGTATTCAGGGTATGACGCGGCTCCTGGGGTGGGGCTAACGGCGGAGTGATGAGGAGCTTCGATGATGATGATCTTGATACATACGGAAAAGTATAGAGGAGAGTGTCTAATTGAATTTATAGAAAGATTTGGTCTATAAGTTACGAATAGGGGAACAGAACCGTCCATTGTTCACGCACGTCGTTGCGAGGTCATTGATGTTACCCTGTCTACCCTGTCAAATATATAAATGTTTCGCAAAGTTTTGGATTGAAGGGTTGTGTATAGACTAACCATGTCTGGCCACAGGGCCATTCGGTGTGAGATTTTGTACAATAAAAAACAGAGGAACGAACTCAAGCACTTCAGCGTAATGATACGCTGAAGTGCTTGAGAAATTATTACTAGGATGGTCCGGTCATGAGAATGTCATTGAGTGACACGATGGAAGTTGTTTTCGTTGAGGAGTCAAACACGACGTGCAGTTTTGTAGAAGAGCTGTCGACCTTTATAACGCAATGATGTAGTAGAAAATAGTATTTATCTGCCATAAACCTGCTAGCTTCTCCTACTCGACTCATATGGTGCAAAGACTCATACTCACGTATGAACTGAGAATATTGCTCTCTTAAGATAAGCTCTTTAGAGAATCTGCGTTCCATTCAGAAAAAACGTTGTTTTGGTACTATGAGCGAATTTCCTAATGAGGCTGGCGGCTCTCGGAATGGTAGTCGGACAATAAATCTACATGATTCTGTTCGCTTTACTGTCGATACGAAATGAAATTCGCAGAGCTTTTTTTCTGACGTCATAATTTTGGTGTGATTAGAGTGAGCTTCGATTTCCCAAAATTGCCGAAGTAGCTTTTCTTAAGAAGCAACTGATGGAGTAGACAATATGCTGCACTGAATACAGAATTTTTTTGTTGCAGTGATTCTACCAGTAACTATCCACCCCAGTTTCATGTTTTGAAGAAGAGGGAAACCAGATAACCAGACTTGCTCGTTGATTAATAAATCAAGAAAGATTTCAGCGCCCAATAGCGCTTAGATTTTTCGGGACTCGTAAAATGTAGGATCAGCCAAGTGTACATCTGCTCGTAGATTCCATCAGGGTATGCCAAAATGAGATTCCGTGATCATGCGTGATCATGCCGAATTTTTCAATATCATCGGCATACGCTAGCAGCATGACACATTTGTTGAAGATAGTGTCATTATGTTGTAGATCAGCAGCTTGTATTATTTTCTTCGTAATAATATTGAAGAAATCGCACTATTACGAATCACGCTATCTGAAACCCCTGTTCGGTATTAAATGGCGGGGGAGATCCTTCCCAATTTTTGCTGAACAACGGGTGTTACGCCGTGTTATTCTGCAAAGACGAATGAGGTTCGCAGGAATACCGAGGTGAGAAATTTTTGTGTGGAGGTAATCCTTTACCGGACTGTCGAAAGCGGCTTTATAATAAAAAAAAGATGGTGTGTTTCGATATGTTTTTCCTGAGTTCCTTCAAGAATTTGGCGTAGTGTGAAATCTAGTCGATGGTGAATTTACCAGGTCTGAAGCCACAGTGATAAGGTCCAATGTGGCAGAGAACACTGAGCCTCCAATTACCGATCATGCTTTAATCCGACCATATTCTGCATATGAGCTGATGTATGCAGATCTTAAACAACTCGGCAGGCAGGCCTTCAGCACCTGCAGCTTTGTTGATTTTCAGCCTAAAAATAGCCCGTCTGACCTCATCATGATCGGGTAGTAGAACATGTATACCATCGTCCGTGATCGGGAGATCTCCTCCACTGGCTGGATTGTTCGAGGCGTCGCCATTCAGTTACGTGGAGAAATGTTTTCTCCATAAAGTCAATTCATTGTGGACATCTGTAACCAGATTCCCATTGTTGTCACTGCAGTAAGATGATCCGGGTTTAAAACGCCACTCAGGCGCTTGATTTTCTGAAAGAATTTTCGAGTCTCATTTTTGTCCCTACACATCTCTATCTCTTTACACTCGCGTCTTTCTAGCTGTCTCTTCTTACAAATGAAAAGACGTCTCTCCGCACTACTCTACTCTTAACTCTGTGGTAGCGTCGCGACACTCCTGATCATACCACTCATTCTTCAGAGGCCAGTAGTAACCGAATACCTCCTCAGCAGCAGTAGTCATGGAGTGGGATATGTGTATCCAATGTGCGCATGTATCATCAAGAGGAGAAGTGTTCTGCATAAGCGTATCTGATAATCGAGTGGTAAAAGCATTTCCTACTTCTGGTGATTACAGCTTATTGACGTCGTTCGCACCTTAGTTGCAACAAGGTAATGATCCGAGTCGATTTTGGCACAACGGATCGATTTCGAAAACCTATCTAATCATTTTTAGCCTCATTCTAACTCACCGTAACTCACTAATAATCGAAGTAAGCGCCATAAAAAAAGGAAATAAATAGGATACGATACTTAGGCATATTAAATTATCCTTGTAATATGTTAAATTGAGCCACCACAAAAATCATACGTATATAATTTGTATATCAACATAAGTATATATGCTAATTACAATTATATCAACATAAGTATATAAGTATATTATTTGCATATCAAAATAAGTATATAAGCATATAAATTGTTAAGGTGATGGATACAGTAGACTTAAGCTAACTAACTTCGAATTTCTTTTCCGGCATCAGTTTATGTAACCTTATGTTTACGCTGAACACACCACTGGCAAGCGTGGGAGATGGGTATGGTTGGATCATCGATGGTCGCCACAGATCGACATAAGCAGACGTTAATCAACATGTGCGAAACAAATACAGACAAAATCCGCACACATCTTGACGAGTTAAGAGGTTATGCAGCCAATAGACCAAAAGCCAGAATGCCTGCCGCCGCCGAATGGAACGAAATCCTACATGATGAAAATGGCTTGAAGGAAAACGATAACACCAGTAAACAGACGAATTATTACAGAAATTGAACGAGATCACTACAAAAAATATTCTTGGTGAAAGATACCTAGAAATGGCCATACAAGAAACCGATCATAAAGCAACTCTCTTGAGAGAAGATATAAACGAGTTAATCCGTGGCTGCCAACTGGCTACAGTGGGAGTAGTCAACACCAACTGCCGAGCAATAGGAAGTTAACCGTCTTCTCAGCGAGATAGACGTCCTACCATACAGCAACATTGTTGAAGCCTTCGAATACAGCAGGCCATCGATCTACACCAATGGCACGTTGCTGCTGTATATACAATCACTGCCCATGGTAACCCAAACAAAATTTAATCACCTAATCGTGCGGCCCAACACCCAAGGTAACTACCGAGTACAACTGGCATACGAGAAACTTATTCGATCAAGGACCATTGCTGGCACCTCACTTCTACCATAGTTTGCGATGAAAATCCTTGGATTTGCTATCCGTAATCGAATGCTTGCCTCGTCTACTCAAGGGAACCCAAGCGAATTCCTATTACTTGCCGCACAGCAAATCTACCATCGAAATCATCAAAGAAGACATCAATTTCCTCGATAACTTTAATGACAGCATATGGTCACTTAATCTTCAAACCATCTCACGGATTCTTATATCCTTCAGATGGACAATGAGACGATAACATTCGAGGGCCGAACCTACTCAAGTAAAAGTAGCTCAAGTGTCCAGGTGCTTCCCCTAGTCTTAACCAATACAGCTAACCGAAGCCTAGCTGTGAACCTCTTCCACGAAATGACGACTGGAAACCTAGAACTTCTGGGACAACTGAGAGAGAGAATTGGTTCGCCACGTCTGAAATAGCAATATTCGTCCTAGCAATGATCTCCATATGGGTCATTGCGAAAGCTCACGAAAAGAATCAAAGTAGCCGAGCTCAATATATCCGTGTTCAACAGGAGTGTTCGTGGACGACAACGCAATGAAGCAACTCAGCCTGTCAATCTGCGGGACACAGACCTCTACGAAGAGAATATTTAACACGTCAGCCTGGCGCTTAGCTCATTATTCCCATGATTGTGAATACACGTGTCGCTGTGTCAGCAGATTTGCATTTCATCATTATATGCAACCGCTGCATTGCACAACTTGGGAAACCAAGGCCTTGCCTGATCGCACCTGTAGCTTATGTCACTGATTTAACACGATTGTGATTAGGATAATTGGATAATCTGAGTATAAATAAATTGATGGACCTGAATCAACGAATATCCTGTCATCTACTATTCACACGCTAGTGGTTTAAAACAAAATCGAAATTTTTCTCAACTCTTGGTAACAAATTCTTGGTTGCCGGCGAATTCAACGTCAAACACATTCACTGGGACTGCCTCTTTATAACTCCAAAAGGCAGAGGAAGTAGCCGATTTCATAGATTTTGGATTCGCCAAAGGTTTGCAGATGGATAATATCTCTACAGAGTGTAGTTATGATCTCTCATCTGATCACTCACCCACGATAATATCTATAAAATCACCAAGCCCCCAAAGCAATTGGGTTAGAAAGAAAATAGTTTGGTTGAAATTCAAGAATATGTAAATTCCCATCTTCCTCTAAGTACTGTATTAAGAAATGGACACGATGTAGACTCAGCACTCGAAAAATTCAACCAGTTGCTCTCATTAGCTCTCAACTCAGCCACCTGCACAAGGGCGTACAAGCAATCAAACCATAGTCCACACACATCGGCCGTCATTAAATTTCTAGTAAAACAGAAAGAATACTCCGTAGGCAATGGCAAGATTTCAGGTCGCCAAATCTGAAAACTCAGCTACAGCATGTCACTCGAAAGCTAAAGCAAGCCCTAAAAGACAACAACACCAAAGAGTTGAAAGATCACATAGACAAATTAACACCTGGTGAAGCGTCAAACAAAACCCGCATGCACCAGCTCATAAGCAGAATATGGTCGGATGAAAGCATGCCTGATGATTGGAGGCTCAGTGTTCTCTGTCCTGTACATAAAAAAGGTGACCCCACAATTTGCGCCAACTACCGTGGAATAAGTCTCCTGAGCATCGCATACAAGGTTCTATCGAGCGTACTGTGTGAAAGGTTGAAGCCTATGCTCAGCAACCTGATTGGACCTTATCAGTGTGGCTTCAGACCTGGTAAATCCACCATCGACCAGATTTTCACACTGCGCCAAATCCTGGAGAAGACCCAAGAAAAACAGATCGACACACACCACCTATTTGTTGATTATAAAGCCGCTTTCGACAGTCCGGTAAGGGATTACCTCTACGCAACAATGTCTGAGTTCGGTATTCCTGCAAAGCTCATTCGACTTTGTAGAATGACACTGCATAACTCCCATTGTGCAGTGAAAATTGGGAAGGACCTCTCCGCACCGTTTAATACCGAACGGGGTTTCAGACAAGGTGATTCGTTATCGTGCGACTTCTTCAATCTTATTATGGAGAAAATAATACGAGCTGCTGATCTACGACATAATGGCACTATCTTCAACAAAAGTGTCATGCTGTTAGCGTATGCCGACGATATTGACATAATCGGCATGAACACGCGAGCAGTCAGTGCAGCATTCTCAGAGTTGGAAAGAGAGTCGCGTCGGATGGGTCTCACGGTGAACGAGGGCAAGACGAAGTATCTAGTGTCAACAAACAAAGAGTCCCGGCGTCTTGGACAGCACGTCACTGTTGACAACTACGCTTTTGAAGTAGTAAGGGACTTTGTCTATCTTGGAACCAGCATTAACAGCAGTAATAACGTCAGCTTGGAGATCATGCGTAGGATAACTCTTGCTAACAGGTGTTACTTTGGGCTGAGTAAGCAATTGAGAAGTCGAGCCCTCTCTCGAAGAACGAAAACTACACTCTACAAGTCTCTCATCATGCCTGTCCTAACATATGGCGCTGAAGCCTGGACAATTTCCACCTCGGATGAGCGAATACTTGGAGTTTTCGAGAGAAAAGTCCTACGCAAGATCTTTGGACCTATTTGCGTTGGTGGCGAGTACCGAATAAGGTACAACCATGAGCTGTATGAGCTGTATGCCGATATTGACATAGTAAAGCGCATCAAAATCCAGCGGCTGCGCTGGCTAGGTCATGTCGAGCGAATGGAAGAACACGCTCCAGCTAAGAAGGTGTTATATTCGGAACCCGCTGGAGGACGACGCAAAAGAGGAAGACCAAACCTCCGGTGGAAAGACCAAGTACTGGAGAACCTGACGGCGCTTGGAATTTCTAACTGGCGCCAGCTAGCGAAGAACAGAGATGGCTGGCGAAGCATGTTATTTTCGGCCTAAATCGATATTCGGTTGTTATGGCCACATAAGTAAGTAAGTAAGAAGCGTCAAACTACTCTTTGTAGAAATCAGAAAAAAACTAAAACCGGTCAATTCTCACTGATTCCCCCTTCCATTTGAGCGACGCTAGAAGCAACTGTGATAAGGCTTTTTGCAGACCTCTTAAAAAGTATGTTTACACCCAATCCACTCTCTACACAGTCCTCACTACCAAAATTAACTTCTCAACCTTGCGCAAACCCTCTCACAATTAAAAAGAGGGACATATTCAAGCAATTTACATAGATTTAAACCCAAAAAAATCACCTGGCCTAGATAAAATTTAAGTAAAAATCATAAAAGAGCTACCTCCAGCTTCAGGAATTCATTTTAGGCACATTTTCAGTGCTATCCTTCGTATTAAACACTATCCCAAATGATGGAAAATTATTATGATAGCAAAACCAGGAAAAGACCCTACCAAAGATGCATTGTACAAACCTATCAGCCTCCTGCCTCTACTCTCTAAAGTATTCGAAAAGCTACTTGTCATGAATATAATTCCATTTATTAATCTCAACCAACTGATTCGCCAGCATCAGTTTGGATTTAGAAAACAGCACGGCACAATAGAGCAAGTTCATCGCATTGTAACTCTGATAAGGAACACTTTTTAAGAAAAAAAAATATTGCTCAGCTTTCTTGATAGTACTCAAGCTTTCGATAAAGTATGGCACGATGGCCTTATTTACAAACTAAAACTATTACTGCCTGCAAATGTCTCCTCATTGCTTACTAGCTATCTCACGAGAAGACAATTTCTCGTGAATCAAAAGGATTACACAACAAATCCATTGGATATTCACGCTGGCGTTCCTCAAGGAAGCGTTTTGGGTCCCTGACTGTATCTCTTATACACTTCAGATATGCCCAACAATAACTATACATTCATATCGACCTTTGCTGATGATATGGCAATATTTTGTTCTCGCTCTAACCCCATAGAAGCTACTAAACTCCTGCAAACTCACGTCGATTCTCTCGAAATCTGGTTAGCAAAATGGCGCATAAAAGTCAATGAATCAAAGAGCGTACATGTAATCTTCACACAAAATAACAGGCCAATCAGTTCCACAATGTTCCTTAACAAAGTACTTGGGTATTCACCTCGACAGAAGGCTGACATGGAACAATCACATACAGGCAAAGAAATCTCAGATCAAGTTTAAAATTAATCAATTATGGCGGCTGCTACACAAAATCTCAAAGTAGAATCTCGAATAAAAAGTGCTATTATATAAAGCAATCCTGAAGCCAATCTGGACTTATGGTATTCAGTTGTGGGGAACCGCTTCTCCCTCAAATATCGAAAAGTTGCAGCGAATACAATCCAAGTGCCTGTGAATTATTGTAAATGCGCCTTGGTATATGTTATCGTTGGCGTGGATTAGCAAATTTAACGCCTGTGCTATGCATAAGAAAACTCCAGTTATTTAATTTTGTATATATTTATATTTTAGCATACAAAGGCACAGGGTTTATTTTGCTTTTGTCTTAACGCTTGCTTGCCAACGACTGAATCGGGAAGCTATAATTTGAATCTAACAACCGCATAGTCAAGCTTATGCATAGCAAATTCATAAGAATGCTCAAATAATTTCGCGGTTCTTGCTAAACTCAATTGGCACATTTGTATATACACATGCACGCATGTACATTCATTCGTACTCAATTGAATGCAAATCCGTACATATGAATGTACTCTGGCAAACTTCAACGGAATTTATATATAAGAATATGACAATGAATATATTGTACATGACATACTGTGACATAAAGAAATACAAAAATGAGTTATAATATATTATAGGGTAAGTGGACGTTTTACGACAGTATATGAGGAACGTTAACATCCATCAAGATTTGAATGTACCCACAATTTCTTAGGAAGTTGCAAAGTCCTGCAGAAGCTACATTCAAAAATTACACAACCACCCTCATGCTAGACAATTGTTGCTGAGCATAGGCCATCGACGATTAAAAAGAAAAGACACATTGAATACGCTGTGCAATTGCTAAACCTCGAGTGAGGCGAATGTGAGAAGCTTTGGCATCATTGTCGGCGACTCGCTAGAAATGAATTCGCCAAATATGCCAAAATCAAGCGAATGAAATTTGCATGTGACAGCTTCTGAGTTGTCAATTAAATCTGTTTCTTATGTTTTAATATTATTGGAATTATTATTTTTCTATTTTCAGAAATGTAAAAAAAAATAAAGAATCAACTGAAAACAAACAAAAAAGAATTTACGTTTTCTCAAATTATCAAAAATCAACGATAGATAATGGCATACATGTACAAAGCAAGTATCGGAATATATGTAGGTACTTTATTGAAACTACCAGGATTAAGGAAAATTGAAGGATATCACATCCTCAAGAATAAATTATCTCGAATGGAGTTAATTTTTGTGAATTAAATGATATCAAAAATTTATATATATATATATATATATATATATATATATATATATATATATATATATATATATATATAAATATATATATATATATATATATATATAAATATATATATATATATATATAAATATATATATATATAAATATATATATATATATATATATATATATATATATATATATATATATATATATATATATATATATATGGTACTGGCACACTATGTGCGCCGCTGTCTCTGCCTCTTCCATGCATAATCTGAAAATATCAGCATCCTCCCCATCAACAAGACCCATCTTGCTGAGGTGGTACCTGAAATTGCCATGCCCAGTTATTAATGCAGTCAACCAGCTTAGAGTCATTCGTCCTAGACTAAGAGCCCTCACCGATTCACTGGCCTTTTAAAGCCTCAACGAAGCCTTTGGCTGTCTACAAGTAGATAAGTTCTCCCATCTCGTGAGATAAAGGTTCTTTATCCACTCTTCGACCTTTGCCTTCACCGTAACGCTGCTGAGACTGACTACTGGTTCCGGTCCATAAAATTCAGCTTCAGATCCTTGTCTAGCCAAGGCGTCTGCAGCTTCATTCTGTTCTATACCAATGTGTCCCTTCACCCACATAATAGTAATCGCATTACTACGAGCACACCCATTAAGTTTCTGAACACATTCGAGCTCCAACTTAGAAGATACAGTGGGTTGTTGCAGCCGCCTGACCACCGCCTCGTTATCGAGTGCTAGCCAGATTTTCTTACCTTGCACCTTTCCATCCAGTAGATGATCTAGCGCATGAATTAGACCAAGCATTTCTGCTTGATAGACCGATACGTATCTTCCCAGATTCAGAGTACATGCCAGTCCCAACTCTTTAGAGAAGATTCCAGCACCCACTCTGCCATCCATTAATGAACCATCTGTAAAAATACTTTTTTTTTTTTTAACATTGGATCTTTCTAAAATTACTTAGAAACTAACAATAAGTAATAAAATCGTACAAACTAACTAAAATTATGTGATATTCCCAACGTTCCATCACAATTTGTTGAGTCGCGAGGTATAGCAATTTCACAGCATATTCAGTGTATCTTTTCTTTTTAATCGACGATGCCCCGTGCTTAGCAACAATTGCCTAGCAAGGGGATTCGGATGATTGTGTAATTTTTGAATGTAGCTTCTGCAGGACATTGCAACTTCCTCAGAAATTGTGGGTACATTTAAATCTCGATGGATGTTAACGTTCCTCATATACCAAGGCGTGTTTACAATAATTCGCAGACACTTGGATTGTATTCGTTGCAATTTTTCGATATTTGAGGGAGATGCGGTGCCCCAAAACTGAATACCATAAGTCCAAATTGGCTTCAGGATTGCTTTATATAATAGCACTTTGTATTCAAGATTCAACTTTGATATTTTGTGTAACAGCCACCATAACTGATTAATTTTAAGCTTGATCTGAGTTTTCTTTGCCTCTATGTGATTTTTCAATGTCAGCCTTTTGTCGAGGTGAATACCCAAGTACTTTGTTAAGGAACATTGTGGAACTGATTGGCCATTAATATTAAGTGGGGGACATGTATCTAGCCTTAGCGTGAAGGTTACATGTACGCTCTTTGATTCATTGACTTTTGTACGCCATTTTGCTAGCCAGATTTCGAGAGAATCGACATGAGTCTGCAGGAGTTTAGTAGCTTCTATGGGGTTAGAGCGAGAGCACAATATTGCCGTATCATCAGCAAAGGTCGATATGAATGTATAGTTATTGTTGGGCATATCTGAAGTGTATAAGAGATACAGTAAGGGGCCCAAAACGCTTCCTTGAGGAACGCCAGCGTGAATATCCAATGGATTTGTTGTGTAATCCTTGTGATGTACGAGGAATTGTCTTTTCGTGAGGTAGCTACTAAGCAATGAGGAGACATTTGCAGGCAGTAATAGTTTTAGTTTGTAAATAAGGCCATCGTGCCATACTTTATCGAAAGCTTGAGTACTATCAAGAAAGCTGAGCAATATTTTTTTTTCTTAAAAAGTGTTCCTTATCAGAGTTACAATGCGATGAACTTGCTCTATTGTGCCGTGCTGTTTTCTAAATCCAAACTGATGCTGGCGAATCAGTTGGTTGAGATTAATAAATGGAGTTATATTCATGACAAGTAGCTTTTCGAATACTTTAGAGAGTAGAGGCAGGAGGCTGATAGGTCTATACGATGCAACTTTTGTAGGGTCTTTTCCTGGTTTTGCTATCATAATAATTTTTGAAGTTTTCCAGCATTTAGGATAGTATTTAATACGAGGGATAGCATTGAAAATGTGCATGAGATGAATTACTGAAGCCGGAGGTAGCTCTTTTATCATTTTACCGGTAATTTTATCTGGACCAGGTGATTTTTTTGGGTTTAAATCTTTATAAATTGCTTTGAATATGTCCTTTTTTTAAATTTGAGCGTTATTGAGCAAGGTTGAGAAGTTAATTTTGGTAATGAGGACTGTAAAGAGGGTGGATTGGGTGTAAACACACTTTTTAGGTGGTTTGCAAAACCCAAACCCTTCTCACAGTTGCTTCTAGCCCAATTACCGTCACTCAAACGGATGGGGGAATCAGTGAGAATTGGCCGATTTGAGTTTTTTGCTGATTTCCACAAAGAGTAGTCTGATGCTTCACCAGGTGTTAAATTCGCTATGTGCTCTTCTAACTCTTTGTTATTTTTATTTTTTAAGGCTTGCTTTAACTTTCGAGTGCAGTGCTGTAGCTGTGTTTTCAGATTCGGTGATCTGAATTCTTGCCATTGTCTTCGGAGTCTTCTTTTCTGTCTTACTAGCAATTCAATGTCGGCTGGTGTGTATGTTCTATAGTTTGCTATATAGCAGTGAAAGGATCCTCCTGTGTCCTATCTCCGTGCCGAATCCATACCAATTATTGCTTGTCTTCAGACGTAATGCTGTTAATGCCGCTGCCTTCATAATATGCAAGTCCAACGGCAGCAGCCCGAGAAAGACTTCCAATGCTTCTACTGGGGTCGTCCGGATAGCTCCGGTAATCCCAATACAAGACATTCTTTGCACCCTATCTAACTAGCTTTTCGCGGTCTTTTCGGTGACCTTAGGCCACCAGACCACAACAGCATACGTTATTAAGGGCCTGACCATCGTTTTGTAGATCCAGTGCGCTGCTCTGGGAGTAATTCCCCACATGAGACCGAACACTCTCTTACACTGATGCAATACCCGCTTGCCCTTCTGGATCTTGTTATCGACGTGACTATTCCAAGTCAGCTTGTTATCCAGGATGACACCCAGATAATTTACTTCCTTGGAGACGTTGATGTTCGATCCAAAACGCCTCGACTTACTAGCATTTACAGAGAGACCTTGTTCCGTGCACCATCCTTCAACCATTTTGAGTGCACCTCTCATGGTATCATAAATAGTGTCCAGGAACTTACCGCTCACCGTTACCGCTATGTCGACCGCATACCCGACGGTGTGTATGCCTTTTGAGTCCAGAAGCTGAAGTAGGGAACCGACCGTGATGTTCCAAAGGATGGGCGATAATACTCCCCCTGTGGACACCCTTTGACTACCCTACCTCTGAAAAAATTTTTATAAATAAAAAATATCAATAAATAAAAATTTTACAAACAAATTATTTTACAAATACAATATGATTTGCGTACAAATGCATGTATTATTGATGTCTACCACTTTTGCATACATAGCATCAATACCAACTTGCTTAGACCATAGCCAGTATTCTCATGAAAATTATAATCCACTGTTTCCATCCATGCATTATTTGAATTTCGAAAATCAGAAATATATCCTTCCTACGTCTCTGTCTAGAAGGGTCCTACTAATTTTAGCCGGTTCCGAACAGCAGAACCCTTGTGACATTACTAAGCTTTGTCACAAAGTTCTTTTAGAATCTTTTTCATGGCAAGCTGTTACTGTCGGAAGAATTGCCAATTGCTTGTCGACAGGTGGGTACCGTTCGAAAGAACAATCTTTTCGATATTAAATTTATTATGCATCAGCCGGGGATTGAACAACGACCTACACTACCTACCACTGAGCTACGGCCCCCACTATAACTATAATATTGTATATAATTTACCAAAAAACGTTTATTCGTAAAACTCGAATATGGCGTGGGTAAAAAAAGCACGTACCGAATGATGACCGAATTAGTATTACTATCCTTTGTGGAAAAGCATACAAATGCCGCCACATGCCATTTGAGAACGGTAGCAGTTAGAAGCGTGGATGCTTTAATTTGGAATGGGCCTGTAAAATCAACACCTTTATTCGGAGCTTAAGATGAGGTAAGTAGAATTCCTACTAAGCCATTCTGAACATGACTCTGCATGTAAAAGTAGAGTATGGAGAAACTAAAAATAAATCACTCATAACTTGCAATATTAGAGTAAGATCGAGGGACGACGCTCATTATAACTGAGACCAGAATGAGCCAATCGAGCATTTACTCTCAGGAGCCCTTCCTTATCGAGAAAAGGATTTAAAGTCAGCAAAGAACTTTGGTTGCTGATCGGAGAAGGATATGGAGTGAGCTTTCAACTCTTTGGGAATATATTGTAATTGGGCTAGCAAGATTAACCTATTTTTTCGAATCGATTTTGTCCTGCGAGAATGAGGAATTTGAAATTAGAGGAGTTTTTCGTTATTTAGAGAGTCCGTTATGGACAAAACGGAACATGTAAGAAATCATACGTACTGTACGTGAATATCGTCTAACGTGAGAAGAACTTCCACTTCCACCTTCCATGTGAAAGGTGTTTTTTCTAGCCAAGTGAGCATGAGTTGAGAATCGAAATGATGTCTGAGAACTCGAGATTCAGAGGTTTTCTAACTTACTTGGCTAGGTAAGAAGGGAAAGCCGCTCAAATCCAAACGTGGTAAGCTGATCGTCTACAGAGGTGCAACTATTCCCATAAGCCACAAGTAGATGACATGATATTCGTTGATCCAGGTCCATTCATCGTATATACAGGGCTGGACAATACGATTTCTCTGAAGCGTCACAAAGCCCATGAAGCTGGATTCGCATCTCATCGAGTTATTTAGGTGAGACCAAGGGACGAAATGCTCTCGAAAAATAGATTCTAGTGTTAACGATCTCATCTCAGTCGGTGCGAAAGCGTTTGGGCGAGCAGCTTGGCTTGAGTCAAGCTGCTCGCTCCTGCAAGGTCAAACAATTTCGCAACGACAGATAAAATCTGTCGCTTGGTAACAGTATATGTACTGGGCGATACTGAGGATCAGTAAATGCAGTTCATTGTATGCCAAGGGTTTTTGACTCGCTAGCACTCTCAAATTTTGGAAATTTTATAAAATCTTTGAATGATTTGCAGTGTCCTTTCGTAATGGAAATCCTACGGAGTTGAAGATTTGAGATAAAGATTAGACTAGATTAGCGATAGTGATAAATTCTTAGCCGGTTCATCTTGTTGAATTAAAAATAACACGTACCTTGGTGGTTTTCGATCGCCTTTTTTTGAAAAATTTTTTCTCCATGCTGAGATATTGTTTATATATTATGGCTCGAGAGTGACCTAGAGACGGAAAAGAGGGAAAACAAAATTTAAATAGGATCCTAACCACATATTTTCCATCCGACCTGCGAAATGTGTTCCTCTGATAGAAGTGTTCACTGTAAGTGAGGGGTCCACTAAATATCCAGCCACATATTGTGTTCTGCGCGGAGAAGCTTCCACAGGTACTATGGTGAATTCTGGTTAGTTCGGTTTGTCGAATCAAATCGCTACATGTGACCATGTTGCACGATTCGTGTCAACGAAATCTAATATTGCGAATTTTTGCCAATCGAGCTGGAAAGTTATGGATATTGGGAGAAACTGCGTCAGTTGTGAGCCAATTGCCTAGGTTTGTATCTTTTTGCAACTAGCATCAGGATACAAATCTGTTTTTGGATTTTGGAGTTTTGGATGGTTTTGGTTCCCATTTCAAAAATTTCGACGTGAGTTGCTTACGAGGTAAGCCTCAGCTGATTTTGTACCTTGGCAGAAATGCATGTTCTTTGAAAAGCTTCGCCGATGACAGCACGTACCTTGTGGAATTCTTCAAGATAATTTATAGATAGAAAAGCTGTGGGCAGAAGTGTTTTTTTTTTCATTTCAGGTGAACAATGCTTGCACCTTTGAATTATATTTGGAGCATGATGAACACGGTTGTTTACTATAGGATGATCGGTTCTGAGATCCCCGGTTTCTTCTGGGGCTTCTCGTTTGCTGTAGGCTCTTCTTCTGATTGTGCGACTGGAGTGTGAAGGTTTGGGCCAAAACGTTGGCATTTATATAGGGAATACTGTCTGCTGATATGTAAAGCATCGTGTGATGCCTTTTTTGACCGTTTAAGGTGAGTGAGAGATTGCGTTCTCGAACGAGCTTCACTCTGTCACGAACAGTTAACTTCTTTAACCACAGGATTTTAGCGGATGAGCAGCTTTGCATATGGGACAAGAGAGTGTCGAAATGCTTTCTGCAAAATGGTTTGGGGTTTTTGTTCTAGGTCCGGTATTGGAGAAATTTGGATTTGTTCGGCTTGACGCTATTGAGTCTCTCCACGACTTCATACCTTAGAGTAAGGAAGTCGTCAATGTGCTGTCAATTCACGTTCCAACTGCGGTATTCTGCAAAGTTAATCAGCGTTCAAATTTTTTGTGTGTTTATAGATTATCTCAAAATCGAATGTGCCTGAAATGTGCCAAACGCGATGTCTGCTCTTTGAGATTGTCAATTCCTCGTAGAGCTGCACGGCAGGATAGATTTTAAACGGTCTACCAAATTGATAGGCCCTATAATTTTTTACAGCCCATATGACAGCCAAGAATTTATTCTCAATAGTGGAATATCTCTTTTTCGTGGCTTTTCTGAGTTGTTTGTTAATTGGTAGTCCATACGCACCATATCCTCAACAAATTTTCGGTAATAATTTAAATGCCTGAACATTTTTCTTATTTCTGGGAACAGGAATATTTTTAACATATTCTACCTTATCAGGATCTGATAAGGTAGAATATGTGATGTTGTTCCAAGTTCCAACCATAGACAACAATGTCATCCAAATATGCAAATAAATCTATTTCTTGAAGTCCAGTCAAAGCCGTGACAGTTTGCTAAATTCACCTGATCTAAAAGTGCATTTTTCTATGTCTGATTCACCCATTAACTCTTGATGATATCCACTGGCCTGACCAAGCGTAGTGAAATATTTACTATGACCTAACTGGTTCAATATTTCATCGATGCGGAGAATGAAAAAAAAAATAGTTTAAAGGTGGAATCATTCACCTTTCTGAAATCTATTACTAACCTCCATTTCCTTTTACCATCTTGTCCCGTTTTCTTTGACTCCCAAATTATCGAGAAGTTCCAAGGAGTAGAGGTGGGATTAATTATTTTATGTTCCAACATTTATTTATTTCTTCTTATTTATATCTGCCTATTTATTTGCACTTTGTTTTATTGATAAACGCCTGGTCTGTTTTTACTGGTTGTCTACACCAGAATACCGATGTCGCGCACTGTCCGTTTATTAATTTATTTTATTATTTTTAAATTATAGCTTTCAATGGGTTGGCAGCCGCAGTAGATTTATTTCGTTAGTTTTTTCTATTTGCCGCTCTCTCTCTCTCTCCCCCCTTTTTCCTTTTCTCCTTTTTATTCTTTTTCTATCGTTTTATGATTATTCTCGTTTTACATCCCAAAAACACAGTGCGCGAATTTTATTAATTCTATTTTTCCATATATCTTCTCTAATTTATATCTCTATTTATATTTGCATTTTTCCTATATCGGGTGATTTGAAATTGTGAATGAATTAAAGATTACATTAAACTACAATTAACAATATAAGTGTTTTTCAATTGTGCAACAAATTGGATCAATTATTTGCATACCCGGTCATTCCCCAATATATATTATATATTATATATATATATATATATATATATATATATATATATATATATATGTATATATATATATTATGTACTTAGGATCTATATGTGCTTATGTGCACTTTATATGGGAACATAAATATAAAGGGTTATCCATTTTGCGGTTTCAAAAATAAATGTAAATAAAACACATATAAAATATTTTTTAATATGATATTTCTTTTTTATTATAAAGTTTGAACGTTGACATTATGTGTGAAATACTACATCATTTAAATGACCACCACGCGAATTGTTGCAAGCATCGATTCTTTTGAGGTAATTTTCGACCACTTTTTGACACATATTGGGCGGTATCTCAGCCATAACGTGACTAATGTTGGTTTTTAGGTGCTCAAAAGTTAAAGGTTTATCTGCATAAACACGGTCTTTCGCGTTGCCCCACAAAAAAAAGTCAAGCGGTGTCAAATCGCATGATCTTGGTGGCCACTTGATATCGCCACGACGAGAAATTATGCGGCCAGAAAATTTCTCTTGCAATAAAGCCATATTCGTTAATAAAATTGATTTTGAAGAAACCATTTGTTGTTTTTCCCCGTACATATTGATGATCACTCTAACCATTGGCCTACATTTCTCTCCCGCGCAATAATTTTCTCGTTAGAACAATTATACGCTCACTCTCTTTAACATAATATGTCCGTGCAGTGACGGAATACAATATAAATACATAACAATAATTTGCATGTACATTGCATATCCAATATACTTTTTTTGCATAGATGTGTATATGAAAAGTAAGGTTTTTTGTACAATATATACAACAATATATACGACATTGTTGCTTGTTTAATCCCTTCATATCCCGCCAAAATTTGCTGAAATTTTAAATAGTGAAAAATATATACTTGTATGTGGATACACCCCGATAAATACGTATTTGCATAATACGTTGGATGTTCTTAAACCCAACGTTAAATAGAAAAAAGTAATTTTGGAAGAAATTGTTTGTTGGTTTTATTTCCCTACGGTAGTGAAGAGTACGTCGCATATACATACTCTGAAAATCCCTAAATTCGTGTTAGAAAATTTGTTGCTATTTCCCCTTAATCAATTGGCAGCAAGAATAAATATATTGCTTGGGTTTACATTCCTTTTTTCGTATTTAATTGGTTTGTATTTAAAAACAAAAGCATATACATTTACGTGTTGTATGCTATTTGCCTATTATCACTAAAAACATCAAAAACAATTAGTGCATACTACCTGCCGTTTGTTTTCTTTTGGTTTTGGTCTCTGCTTATATGCTTTACAATATTAAGTACATAAAAATCAAGCATCCTAGGTTAAACGACCCCGTTAAGAAAAAAAGGCCTGTTGATCCCTATTATTTCCCAGAGTGTAATAAAAGGAACACTATTACAGAAGTGCTAGAATTACTTGATTCCAAACGTTTAATATACGTGAAATTTTTCGGAATTCGTCTCTCCGTCCCTAATATTTTTTTTTTCAAGCTTTATTTATTGGATCTTTCTAAAATTACTTAGAAACTAACAATAAGTGATCAAATCTTACAAACTAACTAAAATTATGTGATATTCCCAACAGAGTCGCGAGGTATAGCAATTTCACAGCATATTCAGTGTGTCTTTTCTTTTTAATCGACGATGCCCCGTGCTTAGCAACAATTGCCTAGCAAGGGGATTCGGATGATTGTGTAATTTTTGAATGTAGCTTCTGCAGGACATTGCAACTTCCTCAGAAATTGTGGGTACATTTAAATCTCGATGGATGTTAACGTTCCTCATATACCAAGGCGTGTTTACAATAATTCGCAGACACTTGGATTGTATTCGTTGCAATTTTTTGATATTTGAGGGAGATGCGGTGCCCCAAAACTGTATACCATAAGTCCAGATTGGCTTCAGGATTGCTTTATATAATAGCACTTTGTATTCGAAATTCAACTTTGATCTTTTGTGTAACAGCCACCATAACTGATTAATTTTAAACTTGATCTGAGTTTTCTTTGCCTCTATGTGATTTTTCCAGGTCAGCCTTCTGTCGAGGTGAATACCCAAGTACTTTGTTGAGGAACATTGTGGAACTGATTGGTCATTAATATTAAGTGGGGGACATGTATCAAGCCTTAGCGTGAAGGTTACATGTATGCTCTTTGATTCATTGACTTTTATATGCCATTTTGCTAGCCAGATTTCGAGAGAATCGACATGAGTCTGCAGGAGTTTAGTAGCTTCTATGGGGTTAGAGCGAGAGCACAATATTGCCGTATCATCAGCAAAGGTCGATATGAATGTATAGTTATTGTTGGGCATATCTGAAGTGTATAAGAGATACAGTAAGGGGCCCAAAACGCTTCCTTGAGGAACGCCAGCGTGAATATCCAATGGATTTGTTGTGTAATCCTTGTGATGTACGAGGAATTGTCTTTTCGTGAGGTAGCTACTAAGCAATGAGGAGACATTTGCAGGCAGTAATAGTTTTAGTTTGTAAATAAGGCCATCGTGCCATACTTTATCGAAAGCTTGAGTACTATCAAGAAAGACAGCTGAGCAATATTTTTTTTTTCTTAAAAAGTGTTCCTTATCAGAGTTACAATGCGATGAACTTGCTCTATTGTGCCGTGCTGTTTTCTAAATCCAAACTGATGCTGGCGAATCAGTTGGTTGAGATTAATAAATGGAGTTATATTCATGACAAGTAGCTTTTCGAATACTTTAGAGAGTAGAGGCAGGAGGCTGATAGGTCTGTACGATGCAACTTTTGTAGGGTCTTTTCCTGGTTTTGCTATCATAATAATTTTTGAAGTTTTCCAGCATTTAGGATAGTATTTAATACCAGGGATAGCATTGAAAATGTGCATGAGATGAATTACTGAAGCCGGAGGTAGCTCTTTTATCATTTTACCGGTAATTTTATCTTGGACCAGGTGATTTTTTTGGGTTTAAATCTTTATAAATTGCTTTGAATATGTCCTTTTTTTAATTTTGAGCGTTATTGAGCAAGGTTGAGAAGTTAATATTGGTAATGAGGACTGTGAAGAGGGTGGATTGGGTGTAAACACACTTTTTAGGTGGTTTGCAAAAGCCAAACCCTTCTCACAGTTGCTTCTAGCCCAATTACCGTCACTCAAACGGATGGGGGAATCAGTGAGAATTGGCCGATTTGAGTATTTTGCTGATTTCCACAAAGAGTCGTCTGATGCTTCACCAGGTGTTAAATTCGCTATGTGCTCTTCTAACTCTTTGTTGTTTTTATTTTTTAAGGCTTGCTTTAACTTTCGAGTGCAGTGCTGTAGCTGTGTTTTCAGATTCGGTGATCTGAATTCTTGCCATTGTCTTCGGAGTCTTCTTTTCTGTCTTACTAGCAATTCAATGTCGGCTGGTGTGTATGGGCTTTAAGTTTGATTGCTACCTTTGTGCAGCTGGCTGAGCTGAGAGCTAATGAGAGCAGCTGGTTGAATTTTTCGAGTGCTGAGTCTACATCATGTTCATTTCTTAATACCGTACTCAGAGAAAGATGGGAATTTATATATTTCTTGAATTTTAACCAGTCTATTTTCTTTCTAACGCAATTGCTTTGGGGGCTTGGTGATTTTATAGATATTACCGTGGGTGAGTGGTCAGATGATAGATCATAATTACACTCTGTGGAGATATTTTCCATCTGCAAACCTTTGGCGACTCCAAAGTCTATGAGATCGGGTATTTTCCTCTTGTCCGTCGGCCAATATGTCGGTTGACCATTTGAAATAACATCGTAGCCGTGGTTAGTGATGATTGATCATAGTCTTCTGCCTTTTGGAGTTGTTAAGCCCCAGTGAGCCCCACTGAGTGTGTTTGGCGTTGAAATCGCCAGCAACCAAGAATTTGCTACCAAGAGTTGAGAAAAATTCTTTATATTGCTGTTCGGTAATACTGTATCTTGGGGGACAGTATATCGTAGATATTACTAGCTTAGAGATGTATTCTTCTAGACATATAGATGTTGCTTGCAAGTAGACGCTATTGAAATCTTCGAGAACATGATGTTTTATTCTGCTTTTTATCAATATGGCAGTTCCTCCGCGTGCCTTACCATGCAGATGATTTGTGGTGTACAGTTTGTAATATGGTATTTGGTAGCAATTTTTGTCAGTGAAATGGGTCTCAGATATCATCATTATGTCGATATGGCTGGATTCAAGGAATTGAATTAGCTCCAAACGGTGCTGTCTTAAGCCGTTGGCGTTCCAGTGGCATATCTTGAGACAACTCATGGTCTGGATAGCAATGTTTGGAGTAACATCGATTGATTTTTCATCATTTCTTGCATCATTGTTTGCATTGAGATCATGAATTGTTTCATATTCTGAATTAATGTTTGAAGCAAATGTTCAAGGGTACTTGGCTGTTGGGTGGGCAGTGAGTGTTTCTGCTCATTATTTACATTGCTTTGTTGGTGTGGGTTTTGTTTTAACACGCTAGCGTATGAATTGGTTTGATTCTTGTTTGGGATTGCAAAGAAGAATTGTGTTGCATCAATATTTTGCCTCTTACTTGAGTTGGCTATCTGAGTTTGCTCAACTGGTTTTAGAGGTTGATTGCTAGCAGTTAGCTTTAGGGTTGTATATACTGGGCAACCTCTATAATTTGCGGAGTGATTACCTCCACAATTGCTGCTTTTTTTCATGCTAGCATCGCCTTTAGACTTTGGGCATATGTTTGATTTATGAAGATCTCCACAAATCACACAAACTGCTGGCAGGGTACAATATGTCTTAGTATGTCCATACTCTTGGCAGTTGCTGCACTGAGGAGGTCCAGTTCTCTTATGGGGTTCTTCGATTGTGATTTTGCGATGCAATAAATATCGATTTTTATATATGGGGTGCAATTTATTTTTTTTAGGGTTTTTGTTTCAGGTTAAAGCTCAATCCGATATAACGGTTGAGGTATATTGCTCTTGTTGAGAATGTTGAATACTGTTTTGGCTTGAAACCCTTCTCTCTGAAGTGCGAGTTTGATTTCGTTAATATCAACGTTGGGTTCGACGCCTTTGAGAACAGCGATTAAGCCCTTAGTACTTTTTAGCTGATATGTATAGTAATTCTTTATTCCAGCATCAAATTCTGCAATTAAAAAATGAAATAAATATGTGGCACTTAAAGCCCCAATGGGCTCATTGGCCGAGCTTCTCTTCCATTACTGTTGCGCGTCTTAAATTTTGGACAGTATTAGAATGGACCTACTTATTTTAGCCGGTTCCGAAAGGCAGAACACTTGTGACATCACTTTTTCTGAGCTTTGTCACAGAGTTCTTTTTAGAAGCTTTTTCATGGCAAGTTGTTACTGTCGGAAGAATTGCCAATTGCTTGCCGACAGGTGGGTACCATTCGAAAGAAAAATCTTTTCGATATTAAATTTGTTATGCATCAGCCGGGTATTGAACCACGACCTACAGATCAGAAGGCAAACACACTAACCACTGAGCTACGGCACCCACCCAAATTCTGCAATTACTTTGCGACAATGAGAGTCGCTATAGATTTGCACTTTTGGTTCTTGTATTTGGCTTTTGTGAATAAGAACAACGTGGTCCTATAAGGCTTGTTATTCTGGAAATCATCTTATCTGAGTTCTCTTAAGAAAATGGGTGGGGGTTTGAAATTTTTCTTGGAGATAATATTTTCGTCACTTTCATCACTTGAAAGCAGTGCATATCTATTTTCCGAACTACTAGGGGTAGTGTTCAGCTTCTGAATTTTTGTTGAATTCATTTGTTTTGAATTTTGTGGACTTCTTTTTCGCTTTACTACAGTAATGTAGCGATCAATTCCAATTTGAACAGCAACTGGTTCTTTATTAGTCATCGCACTAGTTGCTTTAACTACTGGGTCATGCACTTCAGTAGAAAGGCCGTTATTTGTTTGCTTTGATGTTGTAGCTGTTGGTGTTACAGCAGGAGAAGCGCATTGTATAGAGGGAGATAGTATATCACGAGAGAACAATTTTTTTTTTGTCTGTATTTATTGTTGTTGCAAATTTTGATGTAGTGTTAGAGTGAGGAATATGTGCAGGCAAAAGATTTGCACTGTTACTTTCACTTGTGCAGTGTGTATCAACTGTTTTTTTTTGATAATGCACTTATCGGGGTGGTTTGCGCGGGTGATTGCAAATTATTGTTTACACACACATTAACAGGCGATTGCCGTTGCCGGAGAGGAGAGCGCTGGACACTCATATTACAACAAAATGTTTGCAAACGATAATATAATATTTAATAATCTATTCTCGTTTATTTGGAAAGATGTCTAACGTCAAGCGGTTTAAAGCTGTCGTGGAGGAAATCCACACATTTGACAGGTAATTCCAAACTCTCAGGCACTTTCTCACTGGATATCCAGAAAAAGGAGTTAGAGACCCTACGGATCAGTTGCAGGATAGCGTGGGAATCGATAATCTCTGCGGAGGAAGATGTAGACGGAATAGAAGAGGTAAAGGAAGCATACCGAGAGTGCCAAGTGGCTTATACTCGGTGCCTCTCTAGCATTAACTCCCATCTCCATGACCTGACGGTTATAGTGCCTTCTCCGATCGCTGCTCATACTCCAACTACTCACATTTCCCCGATTCATAATATTGAGCATGCCTTTCCCTCCATTCAATTGCCTCCATGCGATGCAGCCTGTTTTTCCGGCGATTATGTATCGTGGCTTGTTTACGGCATTATATCGTAATAACCCCCGTCTGTCGCCAGTGGAAAAATTATACCACTTGCTACAAAAAACCCGAGGTGAAGCACATAGCATCATTCAGTCTACTTGACTAATGATGGCTTCGCCTAGCTTGGCATAATCTCGAGGAGAGATATGAAAATAAAAGAATTCTGGTCAACTTACAGTTAAAATCCCTTTTCACTCTCCAGCCGATAACTCAAGAAACCGGCACTATCTTAAAGCGACTGCAACGTACGATTAATGACAGCATCACACATTTTAACCTGCTAAATGTTGATACTTCTCATTGGGATGCGGTCCCAACCCGGTCCGAACCCGGTCGGTTCGACCCTTCCAGGCGATCGAACAGTCCTCCAACGACTCCCAGAAAAAGCAGTAAATACCCCAACAACATTGTAACTCGCGATTGTCCACTATGTAGGAAAACACACACTCTTCGCCATTGCCCGGATTTCCTTAAATTAAGCATAGAAGAACGGTACAATGTTGTAAAAAAGCAGAAACTGTGTAGCAATTGCTTTGCTAATTCTCACGAATGTAGCAATTGCAAAAGCATATTCACATGTTCGTTCTGTTGAAAAGCACATCATTCCTCGATTCACATGTCGGAAAATGTGCCAAGTATTCACCGTGAGGCAACACCCTAAATAACTCCCGCTGGAACATCTCGCCAGTCGTTCGCTTTTCAGATGCAAACTGTTGCAGCCGAGAAACACGATACAGGATTGGTTACTGAAAACCACCCAACAAGCCATCATACTGTCCTCCTTGGAAACGTATTAGTGCAGATACAACATCAGCATACAACATTCACCACCCGTGCCTTAATCGACTCAGATTCAGAAGCAACGTTTGTTCCGGAACGTCTACGTAACAGGTTGCGCCTCCCTGTTTGTGACGTCCAAACTGAAATTATTGGCCTGAATGAAGTAGTAACTGCGCATTCTACAAAAAGATGTTCATTGGTGATCGGATCACCTATTGACCCGAGCGTAACAATTAATGTGGATGCTTTTGTATTAAGCAAACTTACAGGAAAACTGCCGTCACACACGTTATCCGGCAACTTATGTAAAGGGCTCTCTGGTTTACGATTGGCGGATGAAAATCTAATAAGAGTTCCCCTGTAGATATGATATTAGGTGGTGACATCTACCCTTCGCTAATCTTCGAAGATATTAGAAAAGGCATTCTCGGAAATTTGATTGCTCAAAATACAGTTTTTGAATGGATAGTCCCCGGTCGTCTTCCGAAATCGCAGTGCCATACATCGTGCTCGTCTTCCTGTATCCAACTCCCAGAAAGTTCCCCTGATGTACCATCGGATGAGCAGAAAACAGACAACTGTAGTAAGGACTCTAATTGTCATAACACTAGCACAACGACTCGACATGTAAATTTATTCAACACTACTCTCACGAAGACATGCTTCCTGTTATGTAGAGGCATGCACCCCGTACGACAATGTACCGAGTTCTCAAACCGTTCAGCCGAAGAGAGAATACTCTTTGTGCGTCAGAACATGATTTGCATCAACTGCCTGGCCACCTCACATACTTTAGCAAAGTGCTATAGTAAGTTTTCATGCCGTCTTTGTGGGAAGCAACATCACTCCCTGCTTCACACAGCGCGGCATGATCCGAAATCAGCGTCTAAAGGTTGATTTTACAATTCGTACATAACAACGCGACAACTCCCGTCAAAGGTACTTACCACACGTAGTACTTTCCGTACAGCGATATTCAACGGATTATCGAGTTTTGCACATCACTCCCCAAAAAAGGCTCGTTCAGTTAACGAGAGGACTTGTACTCAAATGACAATGCATTCGATCCCGCCTAATACTGGCCCTCCAAAATTGTTGTCACGTAAAAAGTGATTTTAAGATTGTGGCCTGAGCAATATATAAGCCTCTAATGCCACACCCGTATTATGTAGCAACGTTTTGTCAGGTTATGCAATACGGACCGTCATACGCATCCCTCTTTCACTTTCACTGTTCACAGTTCACTGTAACTGCCCGATTTAATTCCCGGACTTCTACGAAGCTTCAAAGAAACTATGCACTGGCATAGTGTACATATATGCGTGTGAATAATCCCAAGCATTATATATTCTGGCACTCCCGACAAACTGGATTTGTTAATGTTGCAAGCGCTCTACGAGTTCGGGGTTAGTCCACTACGTTGACTTTTCGAAACCTTTGATCTGGTCTACGACTAGCCCTTACAGAATTTATCCACCCAAGATGGTGTGATCCAACCCCGATACATTGGAAAACACTCTACCATCAACATTCTACAATCAACACTCTACAATCAATGCTCTACAATCAACATTCATCGATCAACACGGTACAACAATCAACATTAATTTCCACATCTTTCCCCCGAAAATTTACGATTTAAACGTGAATATTAATCAATGTTCTATCCTCATTATATTTACGTTTTTGAACAAAATCACTTCGGCTTTTCCTGTCGAACTCAGCAAGAATTACATATGAGGATTTAAGATTTTATGGATTAATATTTAATTTAAGAAAAGAATGAATTAAATGTACTATTATTAAGTTCTCTTTTTAATTTGTTTGAACATTGTTTCTCCGATCAATACTACCATTCTTAAGTGCTTTTATATTATTAAGTTTACCCAAATTTCTGAATTTTCTTTATAATTATTCTGAATTTTTCCTCAATTTTGTTACTACTTTATTTATATTAACATTTTTTTTTATATTCACTCTAAGCTATATTTCTCATATTAACATTAATTTAATTTCTTTTGTTGTCTTTTGAATAGCGATTCTCTCTCTCTCTCTCTATTTATCTCTCTCTATCTATCAATATCTTGACTGGTTGAAGTGCCGTCTCTTTTGCAGTAACCCTGCAAGGGGGCGGAATGTCTACGCCAGAATACCGAGCACTGTCCATTTATTAATTTATTTAATTTTTTAAATTATAGCTTTCAGTGGGTTGGCAACCCCAGTCGATTTATTTCGTTAGTTTTTTCTATTTTCCGCTCTCTCTCTCTCTCCCCTTTTTCCTTTTCTCCTTTTTATTCTTTTTCTATCGTTTTATGATTATTCTCGTTTTACATCCCAAAAAGACAGTGCGCGAATTTTGTTAATATTATATTTCTATATTTCTTCTCTTATTTATATCTCCATTTATATTTGCATTTTTCCTATATCGAGTGATTTGAAATTGTGAATGAATTAAAGATTAGATTAAATTACAATTAACAATATAAGTGTTTTTCAATTGTGCAACAAATTGGATCAATTATTTGCATACATTTTAATACGTACAATATAATAACCTCTGTGTGTGTAGCAGTTGATATTGTCCACAGCACCAGACACAATAACAACAAACACAGCGGTAAGAAGCCATCGATCAGCGGTCCACCGGCAACCCCTTCACAATCCCACACTGGTATTATGTGCTTTATACCTATTGTATAAGACAATCTATCGCCCTCTAGATAAAACTAATAGTGGAATGACCTAAATATTTTCTACCTTAATTGTATGCAATATTTTGGTAACCCTTTCGTAGTTATCCGTTTCCTTGACGCTATTTATTTTGTCGTGTATGTCGTATTTTACGTGTTCAGAATGATTAAACTTAATTATATTTATTTCGAGTTCATTATTTTCAATATATGAATCTGTAAGCGTGGGTGCCGTGGCTAAGTGGTTAGAGTGTTGGCCTTCTGATCTGAAGGTCGTGGGTTCAATCCCCGACTGAAGCATAACAAATTTAATGTGTTAAATAATAATAACAACAACAGTAATAATTCCAGTTCTTTAATCGAAGTCTGCAAGAATATCTTTTCTATATAGCAATAAACTTAATATATAGCTTGCCACACTCTTCCAGTTTATGGGACTATCACCGTTTAAAATATCAATAATTTCTTCTACATTTAACATGTTATTTCTTAGATATGCTACTCTTAATTCTCTTAATATTGGTCATCTTCCCATAAAATAAAGCAAGTTTTCCGATTCTCTCATATTGCACATAATACATGTTGAGATACTAATGGTCCCAAGTTTTTTCGCATTCAATGATACAACATCACAGCGAGCCTTGAATATTATTGATAAGTGGTGTAATGGTAGATTGTGTGATAAATACATATTCCCTGCAGCGGGTTTCAGGTATCTATAGATTCGAGAGTTACTTGCATCAGCCGTCCGATGTGATTCTTCCATAAATCTGGTTTTTAGCTTATGATGTAATAACTTTGCTTGCTCATACCACTCTTCTGCATTCTGGTTACCCTCAAATCTTAAATTAAATTCTGTCTATTTACTCCTCTTGCCAACATCAAATTTTTCGTTAATAGTGCTTTGGACAGCCTATGTGGCAGTCTCTCCTCCTAATATAAGTATAGCGTTTTGTAGATGTAATGCAAATGTAGCTCAGAAGTGTAAAGTGTGCATTCTTCCGCACCAGTTTCAAGTGTTAAGGCATAATTCGGCGTGAAGTCTGGGAGTTTAAGCACTCTCTTTAGAAAACATCTTTGTAATTTGTTGACTTCTTCATGTAAGGCATAACCTCAAACCAGCGCTGCGTATGCTTGAATAGATCGACACATTGCTGCAAATATTTTCCATTTAGCTGTTAACAATACTTTATTTTCACCTAACAGATTCTGCCACGTTGCATTTATGCTATTTTTTGTTGAGGTTTGCTGAGGTTAACCTCCATAATCAATATTCGGCAGTAGTTTTCCAGTTGATGTATCATATCCTGTAAGGTTTGTGGATTATCAGCTAACAAGTCATTTGCATACATCAGTAGCCTGACGTTTGAATTGCAAGATAAGGTGTCCCCTAAGATAATCATGCAGATCGTTTAGGTATAATATAAATGGCACCGGGGATAGTAAGCAGCCTTGATATGCGCATATGCAGGTTTAAAAATACTCTGATAATTCCTGGACAGACCACACTGCGGTTTTTGTTGTTTGGTATATACTTGCAATTAAGTTCAAAAGTTCATCAAGTCATTCATCATCTATCATTCAATGCACCCATTAGTATTTTTGCTAAACATATGTATATGTGAAGTTTTTTATTTTAGTGATCTCAATATAACCAGTTTCTTATTTAAGCGAACAAGTTTTGGTACGACTGCCTTGCAGTAAAGTTACTAACAGAAAAGAAAGATCTAATTGAAAACGATCCAAAAAAGAATCGTACAGCCACACACACCCACAGTCGATATGTTTCGTTAATCTGCTGCCATACTGACATCAACTATACAGCCATCGTGCTGATTGGCTGAACGTTCTCCCTGGCTGAACTTTGGGTGTTCAGAACTTCTTCATCTACCTCGATGATTCTCCATACCCGTTATTCGCTGATATTCATGTTTGATGTACAGTTCCTTGCCGCTGAGTCGATCGGAGCAGCATTCAATAGAAACTTCCCTTATTAATCCATCATTGCCCATATGAACCTCGGTGATCCTGAAGGTTTGGTATAGGCTGTGCCCATTTATTTCAAACTTGTGGGTGCCGTAGCTCAGTGGTTAGTGTGTTCGCCTTGTGATCTGTGCTCATATAGACTTTGAGTTTAAGCATGCCTCGATATGAACAAAATAGAATGGAATGGTAATAACTGACTATAGAAAATCCGGTGTAAATGCTTCTTGGCTGAGTGGACTGCCCCCTCCCACAGGCCACCATGATGTGGCGCCGCAGGTGTAATGGTGTGTAGAACCTGCTGAGGGTGCTGAGTAGCTCGATAAGCGGAACCGAAACGGATAAATACCGTAGTCAACTCGAACGTCCAACTTCGGTACCGCCAGTAGACAGATATATGCTCTGCTGGTTTGAGTTGTAGTATTTCGGAGACTTACATGTCTCGCTCGTAGATATATTGTGGTCACTTCCACCATAGTGTGAAACGTGCAATGATTGCAGGTGCCAATACACGGCGGACACTTTGAAACCACTAATTGATTTCGTATATAAACGACTAGATTCGGAACGTACTACAACAACGTAATCGGGTGTTTTCGAATCCAAGATAACACGATGGTAGAATCACTCCAGTAGGTGCAAGTGACATCATCAAGTTGAAGTGCCTAGCGTACACTGACCATACTGGACACAAGTAGGTGTGTGGCACATAACTCAAGCCTCGGTATTGTAAGTGTCTTGAGAGGGGCCATCTGAGTGCGGGCAGGAATGACAGCGACCTTGTGATGTAAAGTACAAATAACGTTGTAAGGGTTGTATACCATACCGTAGGTGACGGTGGTTTAGCAGTATGTGTGGAATGGCCATCTCCGAAATAGAAGATCAATTTGGACCTATCTATAAATTTTTTGACGTCTGCAGGCGTTGTATCTACGAAAACGAAGAAAAATGTTGATTAATACGTCCTGAAGTTGTGGTCCTACTAATTGGGTGTCATTCAGAGATACACCGTTACTAAATTTCGCTGAAGCATTGAATACCACCTTGAAATTTGTGGTCACAGCATGGTGACCACAAATTGGGAATTAGTAGACTTGAGAAGGGTCACCATGTCATACCGTACCCAAGTGCGGCATATTCCTTCATGAGATCGAAGTACTTTTGACATAGCTCAACGTTCTTACTCAAACATCATTCAAGACCGTAGAACTGGCGTAGTTCTGACTTATATGAGTCGCCCAACACGGATGCTTCAGGATTGAAGGGAATTTTGACAACGAATTGTAAACCCATTCTGGCACATTTTTGCATATTTTGGTGAGTGTTGTCCCTAAAATTCAAAGCAACGGTATAAACAATGCAATCCAAAATCTACGAGAGAGAAACAAAAATTTTGCGCAAACTTTTTTTCATTATGTCATTATCTTGAAACTACTAAAGACGAAAGAATAAGAAGTTTTGCAATAAATTAAAAATTTTTTGTTTCATTTTTGGTGAAGTGGAAGAAAAACATAATGTGTAATATTACGGCATTTAAATAAGAATTTTCAATTATATACTACGAAAAATTCACTTTCAGAGCTCTAAAACTTCCATTCTATATATCTCAAGATTTTGACGTGATGCGACTTGTCCGAAAACGGTTACGTAATCTGGATGCCAAAATAAAATTTACGTGGTCGGCCGTTTAGCTGCGATATTTTTGACTCCATAGAGTGATATCGAACAAAGATTTTTCCTTGAATTTCGTTTTTTGCTAACATAAGTATTGATGATTTTATTAAACGGGTATCTGCCCAAGAGTTTACTATAAAAATGAGTTTTCCTTTTTTTGTCTCCTTACAGTGAAATCCAATGACCACATCATCTGCATAAGATACTCCCAAGCAGCAGCAGCCATGTTTGCTATTACTGGATGAGAAAAATAGGTCAGAAATCCTTTTGGACGACTGACTACCAACTTCCACCATCTCACTATCTAAGATGGAGAGTGTGTAGATAATCTCTAAAGACGCATGACTGACATCATCCATCTCAGCAGGCGTAAGTTTAGCAATACTTTTGACTTCTACATTACACTATACACTTTTCACTGAAAACTGACTATGAACTGCTAAAAAAAAATCATATACATATATTGCGAAAAGACGCTAAATAAAATCAAGCAGTTATTTCTGTGTTTTTTATTGCTCATACAAATAAGTAAAAGAAATAAAATCAAAAATTTGTAATATGTGTTCTGCGCTCTCCTCTCCGGCAAAGGCAATCGCCTTTAATGTGTGTGTAAATCATACTTTGCAATCACATGCGAAAACCCCGCCAAAAAAATCAAAAAAAAACTGATTCAAAAAATCAGTTGATACACACTGAACAAGTGAAAGTAACAGTGCAAAACGCTTGCCTGCACATATTCCTCACTCTAAAACTACATCAAATTTATCACAAACAGGGAGGCGCAACCTGTTACGTAGACGTTCCGGAACAAACGTTGCTTCTGAATCTGAGTCGATTAAGGCACGGGTGGTGAATGTTGTATGCTGATGTCGTATCTGCACTAATACGTTTCCAAGGAGGACAGTATGATGGCTTGTTGGGTGGTTTTCAGTAACCAATCCTGTATCGTGTTTCTCGGTTGCAACAGTTTGCATCTGAAAAGCGAACGACTGGCGAGATGTTCCAGCGGGAGTTATTTAGGGTGTTGCCTCACGGTGAATACTTGGCACATTTTCCGACATGTGAATCGAGGAATGATGTGCTTTTCAACAGAACGAACATGTGAATATGCTTTTGCAATTGCTACATTCGTGAGAATTAGCAAAGCAATTGCTACACAGTTTCTGCTTTTTTACAACATTGTACCGTTCTTCTATGCTTAATTTAAGGAAATCCGGGCAATGGCGAAGAGTGTGTGTTTTCCTACATAGTGGACAATCGCGAGTTACAATGTTGTTGGGGTATTTACTGCTTTTTCTGGGAGTCGTTGGAGGACTGTTCGATCGCCTGGAAGGGTCGAACCGACCGGGTTCGGACCGGGTTGGGACCGCATCCCAATGAGAAGTATCAACATTTAGCAGGTTAAAATGTGTGATGCTGTCATTAATCGTACGTTGCAGTCGCTTTAAGATAGTGCCGGTTTCTTGAGTTATCGGCTGGAGAGTGAAAAGGGATTTTAACTGTAAGTTGACCAGAATTCTTTTATTTTCATATCTCTCCTCGAGATTATGCCAAGCTAGGCGAAGCCATCATTAGTCAAGTAGACTGAATGATGCTATGTGCTTCACCTCGGGTTTTTTGTAGCAAGTGGTATAATTTTTCCACTGGCGGCAGATGGGGGTTATTACGGTATAATGCCGTAAATAAGCCACGATACATAATCGCCGGAAAAACAGGCTGCATCGCATGGAGGCAAATGAATGGAGGGAAAGGCATGCTCAATATTATGAATCGGGGAAATGTGAGTAGTTGGAGTATGAGCAGCGATCGGAGAAGGCACTATAACGGTCAGGTCATGGAGATAGGAGTTAATGCTAGAGAGGCACCGAGTATAAGCCACTTGGCACTCTCGGTATGCTTCCTTTACCTCTTCTATTCCGTCTACATCTTCCTCCGCAGAGATTATCGATTCCCACGCTATCCTGCAACTGATCCGTAGGGTCTCTAACTCCTTTTTCTGGATATCCAGTGAGAAAGTGCCTGAGAGTTTGGAAATACCTGTCAAATGTGTGGATTTCCTCCACGACAGCTTTAAACCGCTTGACGTTAGACATCTTTCCAAATAAACGAGAATAGATTATTAAATATTATATTATCGTTTGCAAACATTTTGTTTGTAATATGAGTGTCCAGCGCTCTCCATAATTTGCAATCACCCGCGCAAACCACCCCGATAAGTGCATTATCAAAAAAAAAACAGTTGATACACACTGCACAAGTGAAAGTAACAGTGCAAATCTTTTGCCTGCACATATTCCTCACTCTAACACTACATCAAAATTTGCAACAACAATAAATACAGACAAAAAAAAATTTGTTCTCTCGTGATATACTATCTCCCTCTATACAATGCGCTTCTCCTGCTGTTACACCAACAGCTACAACATCAAAGCAAACAAATAACGGCCTTTCTACTGAAGTACATGACCCAGTAGTTAAAGCAACTAGTGCGATGACTAATAAAGAACCAGTTGCTGTTCAAATTGGAATTGATCGCTACATTACTGTAGTAAAGCGAAAAAGAAGTCCACAAAATTCAAAACAAATGAATTCAGCAAAAATTCAGAAGCTGAACACTACCCCTAGTAGTTCGGAAAGTAGATATGCACTGCTTTCAAGTGATGAAAGTGACGAAAATATTATCTCCAAGAAAAATTTCAAACCACCACCCATTTTCTTAAGAGAACTCAGATAAGATGATTTCCAGAATAACAAGCCTTATAGGACCACGTTGTTCTTATTCACAAAAGCCAAATACAAGAACCGAAAGTGCAAATCTATAGCGACTCTCATTATCGCAAAGTAATTGCAGAATTTGATGCTGGAATAAAGAATTACTATACATATCAGCTAAAAAGTACTAAGGGCTTAATCGCTGTTCTCAAAGGCGTCGAACCCAACGTTGATATTAACGAAATCAAGCTCGCACTTCAGAGAGAAGGGTTTCAAGCCAAAACAGTATTCAACATTCTCAACAAGAGCAATATACCTCAACCGTTATATCGGATTGAGCTTCAACCTGAAACAAAAACCCTAAAAAAAAGTAAAGTGCACCCCATATATAAAATTCGATATTTATTGCATCGCAAAATCACAATCGAAGAACCCCATAAGAGAACTGGACCTCCTCAGTGCAGCAACTGCCAAGAGTATGGACATACTAAGACATATTGTACCCTGCCAGCAGTTTGTGTGATTTGTGGAGATCTTCATAAATCAAACATATGCCCAAAGTCTAAAGGCGATGCTAGCATGAAAAAAAGCAGCAATTGTGGAGGTAATCACACCGCAAATTATAGAGGTTGCCCCGTATATACAACCCTAAAGCTAAATTTCTCCTCTAGAAAACAACCTCTAAAACTAGTTAAGCAAACTCAGATAGGCAACTCAAGATAGAGACAAAATTTTGATGCAACACAATTCTTCTCTTCAATCCCAAACAAGAATCAAACCAATTCATACGCTAGCGTGTTAAAACAAAACCGACACCAACAAAGCAATGTAAATAATGAGCTGAAGCACTGACTGCCCACCCAACAGCCAAGTACCCTTGAACATTTGCTTCAAACATTAATTCAGAATATGAACCAATTCATGAACTCAATGCAAACAATAATGCAAGAAATGATGAAAAATCAATCGATGTTATTCCAAACATTGCTATCCAGACCATAAATACCATGAGTCGTCTCAAGATATGCCACTGGATCGCCAACGGCTTAAGCCAGCACCGTTTGGAGCTAATTCAATTCCTTGAATCCAACCAGATCGACATAATGATAACATCTGAGACCCATTTCACCGACAAAAATTGCTACCGAATACTACATTACAAACCGTACACCACAAATCCTCCTCATGGTAAGGCACACGGAGGAACTGCCATTTTGATAAAAAGCAGAATAAAATATAATGTTGTCGAATATTTCAGTAGAGTCTACTTGCAAGCAACATCTATATACCTGGAAGAGTTCATCTCTAAGCTAGTAATATCTGCGATATACTGTCCCCCAAGATACAGTATTACCAAACAGCAATATAAAAAATTTTTCTCAACTCTTGGTAACAAATTCTTGGTTGCTGGCGAATTCAATGTCAAACACACTCACCGGGGCTCCCGCTTAATAACTCCAAAAGGCAAAAGACTATGCTCAAACATTACTAACCACGGCTACGATGTAATCTCAAATGGTCAACCGATATATTGGCCGACGGACAAGAGGAAGATACCGGATCTCATAGACTTTGGAGTCGCCAAAGGTTTGCAGATTTAAAATATCTCCACAGAGTGTAATTATGATCTTATCCGATCACTCACCCACGATAATATCTATAAAATCACCAAGCCCCAAGGCAATTGCGTTAGAAAGAAAATATACTGGTTGCAATTCCAGAAATATGTAAATTCCCATCTTCCTCTAAGTACTGTATTAAGAAATGGACACGAGGTAGACTCAGCACTCGAAAAATTCAACCAGTTGCTCTCATTAGCTCTCAGCTCAGCCACCTGCACAAGAGTATACAAGCAATCAAACTATAGTCCATACACACCAGCCGACATTGAATTGCTAGTAAGACAAAAAGAAGACTACGAAGTGGCAAGAATTCAGATCACCGAATCTGAAAACACAACTACAGCACTGCACTCGAAAGTTAAAGCAAGCCTTAAAAAATAAAAACAATAAAGAGTTAGAAGAGCACATAGCCAAATTAACACCTGGTGAAGCGTCAGACTACTCTTTGTAGAAATCAGCACAAAACCCAAATCGGTCAATTCTCACTGATTCCCCCATCCATTTGAGCGACGCTAGAAGCAACTGTGAGAAGGGTTTGGCTTTTGCAGACCACTTAGAAAGTATGTTTACACCCAATCTACCCTCTACACAGTCCTCACTACCAAAACTAATTTCTCAACCTCTCTGCTCAATAATGCTCAAAATTAAAAAGTAGGATATATTCAAGCAATTTACAAAAAATTAAACCCAAAGAAATCACCTCGCCCAGACAAAATTACAGGTAAAATCATATAAGAGCTACCTCCAGCTTCAGGTATTCATTTTATGCACATTTTCAATGCTATCCTTCGTATTAAACACTATCCCAGCATCAGTTTGGATTTAGAAAACAGCACGGCACAATAGAACAAGTTCATCGCATTGTAACTCTGATAAGGGAAGGAAAAAATTATTGCTCAGCTGTCTTTTTTGATGTTACTCAAGCTTTCGATAAAGTATGGCACTATGGCCTTATTTGCAAACTCAAACTATTACTGCCTGCAAATGTCTCCTCATTGCTTACTAGCTATCTCACGAGAAGACAATTTCTTGTACATCACAAGGATTACACAACAAATCCATTGGATATTCAGACTGACGTTCCTCAAGGAAGCGTTTTGGGCCCCTTACTGTATCTCTTATACACTTCAGATATGCCCAACAATAACTATACATTCATATCGACCTTTGCTGATGATACGGTAATATTGTGCTCTCGCTCTAACCCCATAGAAGCTACTAAACTCCTGCAGACTCATGTCGATTCTCTCGAAATCTGGCTAGCAAAATGGCATATAAAAGTCAATGAATCAAAGAGCGTACATGTAACCTTCACGCTAAGGCTTGATACATGTCCCCCACTTAATATTAATGACCAATCAGTTCCACAATGTTCCTCAACAAAGTACTTGGGTATTCACCTCGACAGAAGGCTGACCTGGAAAAATCACATAGAGGCAAAGAAAACTCAGATCAAGCTTAAAATGAATCAGTTATGGTGGCTGTTACATAAAAGATCAAAGTTGAATCTCGAATACAAAGTTCTATTATATAAAGCAATCCTGAAGCCAATCTGGACTTATGGTATTCAGTTTTGGGGCACCGCATTTCCCTCAATTCCGAATTATGGTAAACGCGCCTTGGTATATGAGGAACGTTAACCATCGAGATTTGAATGTACCTACGATTTCTGAGGAAGTTGCAATGTCCTGCAAAAGCTACATTCAAAAATCACACAGTCATCCGAATCCCCTTGCTAGGCAATTGTTGCTGAGCACAGGCCATCGACGACTAAAAAGAAATGACGCATTGAATACGATGTGTAATTGCTAAGCCTCGCGACTCAACAAATTATGATGGAACATCGGGAATATCACATAATTTTAAGTTAGTTTGTAGGATTTGAATACTTATTGTGAGTTTCTACGTTTGGTAGAAAGATTCAATAAATTAAAATTAAAAAAAGTTTAAAAAAAACCTCTCTTACTTTCCCACTTGCCATTGGTATTTTTATTAAAATTCTTAGTTTCCGCTTATTTGAAGAAATTGAGAGATCATTCTTTGATTTCTTTCGTAAGTGAGTATTGCATTTTCCTAAATAGGTTATTATTGTATTATATTACAAGGTTATTATAAAATAAGCACTCAGTAGTGGTTAGCACTATACATAGAAACGAGATGCACAAAGTCAAGTAATAGCTGGGAATATCGACCAGCATATGGGAGAAGAAAGGAAATCTCTCTCTGTAAGAGAGAACCGGGGAATGAGCCAAGCGGACATTCATACGCATTATACATTATACATGGTTCAATGAACAGATTAAGTTTGAGTAGGTCACTCTTATGTAGAATTGGGTTATTCTTTGTTAAATCAGCATACTCCTGGGGCAATGCCTCATATGGCAGAGCACAGTAAGATTATTCCCGGTAAACCCTATCTTCTCTGATGAGCTACTCAGAGACGTAAAACGATTCTCAGTTCGTTGGGTAGTAAATCTAAATAAATCTAAATATGAAATAACGCGTAATGCACCTGGAAGAGATGAGAAAGGTTCTAAAATATTGTCAGATTCCATTCTCACGTAGTGCGATGTTATTATTCTTGTTACGGGAATGCCAATCATATCGTTCGCAAACAACTTTTACATTGAAATGTGAAGTTGTGGTATCAACGAATCTAGCTTAGAAAAGAAAGCACTGTTCGGAGAGGGCATGGGGAAAGAAAAAGATGTTCAGAGATATTCAGAAACTCAGAATCCAAGAGATGATCTGCAGGGAGGTCAGTAACAACACTTTAATGGTACAATGTGCATCAGCGGGAATCCTGCTATGTTCAACACAGAGGGCAGTTGATTTCGTGCCATAATAGCTTCGTTCATCGTATGAGTTCCGGCAAGTACGTCACATATGTACAGTGAATGTTTTAAAATATCGAAAACGATCGAGTTAACCAGTTCATTCTCATGTACGAGTTTCGAGAGAGTTTTTATTAGTAAGTCTTGGGATTTCCGGAAGCAAATTCGTTGGGTATGCTTTCGATGCACAAAAGTTTGCCGAAACATTTTCTCAATATCTGATTGCAGTATAGGACCAGTACATAACACATCATTGAGGTTTTTGCCACTGGAGGTACGAAGCTCTATGGTCGTACTGTCGGGCTGCACTGCTGTTGATTAGGGAGGTAGGAAGATAAATCGGGAGCTGAATTTGTTTTATAAGCAATTCTCTTCATATGCCCTAAATCTAGATATTCCGCAATAACTTGATCGTATTCGATATTAAAGTGTGGGGTCTTAAATAACTGCAATTTGTTTCGAAAGAACTGCGCTCGCGCCGAATTGCAAGAATCTCCTAATGTTAATTCCTGGGGAAATTGCTGAAGCAATAGCTTCAGGTACTGATTTTTGTGAAGTGGTTGGAGGACAATTCGATCGCCTGGGAGGGTCGTACCAACCGCGTGGCTGGATGAATCGCCGATTTTGTGGCTGATTGAGTTGCCGGGAACCACTTCGGATATCCGACATCGATTCTAAGGTCTGATATAGCTCGGTTAAGAAGGCGTCAAAGCCACTCCACTTAGTGATTTCACGCTTATTTTTCAACGACTGTTTCCAAAGACATAGATTCGTTTCAGGAATTTTCGTGAAACAAAAATAGACGAAAATCGCATCCCAGTGACAGGCGTCAATATTCAATAGCTTCAGGTTTGTGATGCTGCCTTTAATTGCACTTTGTAATCACTTTAAATTAGCACCGGCCTATAGAGTCACCGCCTGGTGATTGAAAAGACATTTCAACTGTAATATTCCAAGCTAGTGCAAAGCCATTATTAGTCAAGGGAGTATACTGAATGATGGTATGTGCTTCACCTCGGATAATCTGTAGCAAGTGATATAATTTTTCCACTGGCGATAGACGATAGATGCCGTAAATAAGTCGCAAAAACTTGGCCTTGATATATAATCTCCTGAAAAACAAGGTGTATGGAATGAAGGCAACTGAGTGGAGGAAAAACCGTGCTCAACATTATTAACCGAATTGTTGTGCGGAGCTGAAGTTGGGCAGCGATCGGAGAAGCCACTACAACGGTCAGATCAAGGAGGTGGGCGTTAATATTGGAGAGGCACCGGATATAAGCCAATTGGCGCTCCCAGTATGCCTCCTTTATTTCTTCGATTTAACCTTTTTCTGGATTTCCAGTGAGAAAGTACTGTGTGTGTGGAAATTTGAGTCTAAGATGTCGATTCCCTCCACAACGGCTTTGAGACGCTTAATTTTTTTTTTTTTTACAAGCCTTTTTATTGGATCTTTCTAAAATTACTTAGAAACTAACAATAAGTAATCAAATCTTACAAACTAAATAAAATTATGTGATATTCCCAACGTTCCATCACAATTTGTTGAGTCACGAGGTATAGAAATTTCACAGCATATTCAGTGTGTCTTTTCTTTTTAATCGACGATGCCCCGTTTTCAGCAACAATTGCCTAGCAAGGGGATTCGGATGACTGTGTAATTTTTGAATGTAGCTTCTGCAAGACATTGCAACTTCCTCAGAAATTGTGGGTACATTTAAATCTCGATGGATGTTAACGTTCCTCATATACCAAGGCGCGTTTACAATAATTCGCAGACACTTGGATTATATTCGCTGCAATTTTTCGATATTTGAGGGAGATGCGGTGCCCCAAAACTGAGTACCATAAGTCCAGATTGGCTTCAGGATTGCTTTACATAATAGCACTTTGTATTCGCGATTCAACTTTGAGCTTTTGTGTAACAGCCACCATAATTAATTAATTTTTAGCTTGATCTGAGTTTTCTTTGCCTCTATGTGATTGTTCAGGTCAGCCTTCTGTCGAGGTGAATACCCAAGTACTTTGTTGAGGAACATTGTGGAACTGATTGGCCATTAATTTTAAATGGGGGACATGTATCTGGCCTTAGGGTGAAGGTTACATGTACGCTCTTTGATTCATTGACTTTTATACGCCATTTTGCTAGCCAGATTTCGAGAGAATCGACATGAGTCTGCAGGAGTTTAGTAGCTTCTATGGGGTTAGAGCGAGAGCACAATATTGCCGTATCATCAGCAAAGGTCGATATGAATGTATAGTTATTGTTGGGCATATCTGAAGTGTATAAGAGATACAGTAAGGGGCCCAAAACGCTTCCTTGAGGAACGCCAGCGTGAATATCCAATAGATTTGTTGTGTAATCCTTGTGATGTACGAGGAATTGTCTTTTCGTGAGGTAGCTACTAAGCAATGTGGAGACATTTGCAGGCAGTAATAGTTTGAGTTTGTAAATAAGGCCATCGTGCCATACTTTATCGAAAGCTTGAGTGATATCAAGAAAGACAGCTGAGCAATACTTTTTTTCTTCAAAAGTGTTCCTTATCAGAGTTACAATGCGGTGGACTTGTTCTATTGTGCCGTGCTGTTTTCTAAATCCAAACTGATGTTGAGGAATCAGTTGGTTGAGATTAATAAATGGAGTTATATTCATGACAAGTAGCTTTTCGAATACTTTAGAAAGTAGAGGCAGGAGGCTGATAGGTCTGTACGATGCAACTTTTGTAGGGTCTTTTCCTGGTTTTGCTATCATAATAATTTTTGAAGTTTTCCAGCATTTGGGATAGTGTTTAATACGAAGGATAGCATTGAAAATGTGCATCAGATGAATTACTGAAGCCGGAGGTAGCTCTTTTATCATTTTACCGGTAATTTTATCTGGACCAGGTGATTTTTTTGGGTTTAAATCTTTATAAATTGCTTTGAATATGTCCTTTTTTTAATTTTGAGCGTTATTGAGCAAGGTTGAGAAGTTAATATTGGTAATGAGGACTGTGAAGACGGTGGATTGGGTGTAAACACACTTTTTAGGTGGTTTGCAAAAGCCAAACCCTTCTCACAGTTGCTTCTAGCCCAATTACCGTCACTCAAACGGATGGGGGAATCAGTGAGAATTGGCCGATTTGAATTTTTTGCTGATTTCCACAAAGAGTAGTCTGACGCTTCACCAGGTGTTAATTTCGCTATGTGCTCTTCTAACTCTTTGTTGTTTTTATTTTTTAAGGCTTGCTTTAACTTTCGAGTGCAGTGCTGTAGCTGTGTTTTCAGATTCGGTGATCTGAATTCTTGCCATTGTCTTCGGAGTCTTCTTTTCTGTCTTACTAGCAATTCAATGTCGGCTGGTGTGTATGGGCTATAGTTTGATTGCTTGCATACGTTTGTGCAGGTGGCTGAGCTGAGAGCTAATGAGAGCAGCTGGTTGAATTTTTCGAGTGCTGAGTCTACATCGTGTCCATTTCTTAATACAGTACTCAGAGGAAGATGGGAATTTATATATTTCTTGAATTTTAACCAGTCTATTTTCTTTCTAACGCAATTGCTTTGGGGGCTTGGTGATTTTATAGATATTACCGTGGGTGAGTGGTCAGATGATAGATCATAATTACACTCTGTGGAGATATTTTCCATCTGCAAACCTTTGGCGACTCCAAAGTCTATGAGATCGGGTATTTTCCTCTTGTCCGTCGGTCAATATGTCGGTTGACCATTTGAAATAACATCGTAGCCGTGGTTAGTGATGATTGAACATAGTCTTCTGCCTTTTGGAGTTATTAATCGGGAGCCCCAGTGAGTGTGTTTGGCGTTGAAATCGCCAGCAACCAAGAATTTGCTACCAAGAGTTGAGAAAAATTCTTTATATTGCTGTTCGGTAATACTGTATCTTGGGGGACAGTATATCGCAGATATTACTAGCTTAGAGATGTATTCTTCCAGACATGTTGCTTGCAAGTAGACGCTACTAAAATCTTCGAGAACATGATGTTTTATTCTGCTTTTTATCAATATGGCAGTTCCTCCGCGTGCCTTACCATGCGGATGATTTGTGGTGTACAGTTTGTAATATGGTATTTGATAGCAATTTTTGTCAGTGAAATGGGTCTCAGATATCATCATTATGTCGATTTGGCTGGATTCAAGGAATTGAATTAGCTCCAAACGGTGCTGGCTTAAGCCGTTGGCGTTCCAGTGGCATATCTTGAGACAACTCATGGTCTGGATAGCAATGTTTGGCGTAACATCGATTGATTTTTCATCATTTCTTGCATCATTGTTTGCATTGAGTTCATAAATTGGTTCATATTCTGAATTAATGTTTGAAGCAAATGTTCAAGGGTACTTGGGTGGGCAGTGAGTGTTTCTGCTCATTATTTACATTGCTTTGTTGGTGTGGGTTTTGTTTTTACACGCTAGCGTATGAATTGGTTTGATTCTTGTTTGGGATTGCAGAGAAGAATTATGTTGCATCAATATTTTGTCTCTTACTTGAGTTGGCTATCTGAGTTTGCTCAACTGGTTTTAGAGGTTGATTGCTAGCGGAGAAATTTAGCTTTAGGATTGTATATACTGGGCAACCTCTATAATTTGTGGAGTGATTACCTCCACAATTGCTGCATTTTTTCATGCTAGCATCGCCTTTAGATTTCGGCATATGTTTGATTTATGGAGATCTCCACAAATCACACAAACAGCTGGCAGGGTACAATATGTCTTAGTATGTCCATATTCTTGGCAGTTACTGCACTGAGGAGGTCCAGTTCTCTTATGGGGTTCTTCGATTGTGATTTTGCGATGCAATAAATATCGAATTTTATATATGGGGTGTACTTCACTTTTTTTAGGGGTTTCGTTTCAGGCTGAAGCTCAATACGATATAACGGTTGAGGTATATTGCTCTTGTTGAGAATGTTGAATACTGTTTTGGCTTGAAACCCTTCTTCCTGAAGGGCAAGTTTGATTTCGTTAATGTCAACGTTGGGTTCGACGCCTTTGAGTACTACGATTAAGCCTTTACTACTTTTAAGCTGATATGTGTAGTAATTCTTTTTTACAGCATCAAATTCCGCAATTGCTTTGCGATAATGAGTTTCGCTGTAGATTTGCACTTTCGTTTCCTCAATTTGACCTTTCCGAATAGGAACAACGTGGAAATTCTTTGGGCCTATAAGACTTGTAATTCTAGAAATCAACTTATCTGAGTTGCGTTCTCTTAAGAAAATGGGTGGGGGTTTGAAATTTTTATTGGAGATAATATTTTCGTCACTTTCATCACCTGAAAGCAAAGCGTATCTATTTTCCGAACTAATAGGGGCAATGTTCTGCTTTTGAATTTTTGTTGAATTCATTTGTTTTGAATTTTGTGGACTTCTTTTTCGCTTTACTACAGTAATGTAGCGATCAATTCCAGTTTGAACAGCAACTGGTTCTTTATTAGTCATCGCACTAGTTTCTTTAACTACTGGGTCATGCACTTCAGTAGAAAGGCCGTTATTTGTTTGCTTTGATGTTGTAGCTGTTGGTGTTACAGCAGGAGAAGCGCATTGAACACTCCACGGTATAGAGAGAGATAGTATATCACGAGAGAATAAATTATTTTTTTTGTCTGTATTTATTGTTGTTGCAAATTTTGATGTAGTGTTAGAGTGAGGAATATGTACAGGCAAAAGATTTACACTGTTACTTTCACTTGTGCAGTGTGTATCAACTGTTTTTTTTTGATAATGCACTTATCGGGGGGGTTTGAGCGGGTGATTGCAAATTATTGTTTACACACACATTAACAGGCGATTGCCGTTGTCGGAGAGGAGAGCGCTGAACACTCATATTATAAACAAAATGTTTGCAAACGATATTATTGTTTTGTTTATTTTTTTTTTTCTAAAAAAAAAAAATCACCGAAATAACTCACTGAGTTTCTTAGCGTCTTTTCGTAAAATATTAAAAATTTTTATTTTTACCGAAAACAATCACTTTTCCGACTCTATCAAACACGTCCACTCTTATTGGTGACTTTCACGGATTGTATTCTAGATTGATTTCTAGACGCTTAATGTCTGAAATTTTTCCTCAATATAATTAGGAATATTTTAATAAATAATTTATTTTTAGGGATGGTGGGAGCAGACAATGCGCACGATTCCAAAAAATACCAAGTATATATTACACGTTTGGTATCAAGTGACACTAGCACTTATGTGAGAGTGTTTTTTTTTTTTTTAATTTCACTCTGTGACAAAAGAGAGAGCTCAGCAGGCCCGTTTTTCTTATCGAGGTTGTTTTAGCTAGTAAGTGTACTTTTTGTACTCACTATTATGTAGTAACGAGAGAGAAAAAATCAAACTTGTTGTAGATTTATTAGAGATCTTTTAATTGCTTTTTTTATTACTTATCGACAGCAGATAACTTTACAGTAGTAAAACTACACATTAACCAAACAAAATGAAGAGAGCAAATAAAAGAGAGTGAGGAGAGTTCTACTATCATATACTCTTGCTATTATAATAGCTAAAATAACTTGCACTGATTATGAGCGAAGTAATAAGCCTCTTTTTGATTTGATCAGCGGGAAAATCACTGCACGGGAAATAGAGATAACATTGATTCACAATATCTGTGCTATGTACTCTTTATATAGGAGTATTTTGGGAGAAGGAATACAACAAGTAATTTGTTTCAAGGGCTGATAAAAGAGCGTCCTGTGATATATACTACAGTTGCCATGCTGAAAGGCACGAATTAGGATGTGAATTTTTGGTCAGCAACAGATTACGACATCTTGTCTCACATTTCACGCCTGTGAACGAACGGCTGACCACAATCCGCATCATGCTAAAATTTTTTAACATCAGCCTTATATGTGCCCACGCTACGACAGATTAAAAGGACGATGTGACCAAGATAAGCTTATTTCAGCGCCTCGAAGAAGCTTACGACCGCTGTCCCCGCCACGATATCAAAATCGTGCTTGGTGACTTTAATGCCAGGGTGGGCAAGGAAGGTACCTTTGGTCCAACTGTCGGGTAATTCAGCCTCTACCAGAACACCTTCGATACCTGAATGAGGCTGATCGACTTCGCCGCAGCACGAAACATGGTAATTAGTGGTACCAGATTCCAACATCTTGACATCCACAAGGCGACATGGCTGTCTCCAGCTTAACGAAGAAGAAATCAAATTAATCATGTGGTCATTGACGGAACGCATTCTTCCAGTGTGCCGGACGTGAAATCGATCCGTGGTGCCAACATCAACTCGGATCACCACCTTGTTGCAGATAAGGTGCGCACACTTTTATGTGTCGCAAATAACAAGAGAAGTCTTACACAGAGAAAGTTTGACGTTCATGAGCTGCAATCACCAGAAAGGGCTTTCCTTTTACCACTCGACTATCAGATATGCTTATGCAGAACACTCCCCCACTTGATGATACATGTGCACGGTGGACATATATATCCCACTCCATGACTACTGCTGCCGAGGAGGTAATCGGTTACTACCGGCCTCTTTAAGAATGAATGGTATGATCAGGAGTGTCGTGACGCTACCGCAGAGAGAGACGCAGCCTACAGATAAAACCTGCGTGCAGGCGCAACGAAGCTGTTAAGGAGCGGTATGGAGAGAAAAGGAGTGCAGAGAGACGATTTTTCAGGCGCAAGAAGAGGGAGTTGGAAAGACGCGAGTGTGAGGAGATAGAGATGTGTAGCGACAAGAATGAGACTCGAACATTTTTCGAAAAGATCAAGCGTCTGAGTGGCAGGTTAAACTCTGCAACCTCTTTCTGCCGTGACGGAAATGGGAATCTGGTCACAGATGCCTAGAGTGTACTGAGTCTTTGGAAGGAACTCTTCTCCACGTGACTGAATGGCAATGCTACGAACAATTCCGCCAGTGGAAGAGATTGCCCGATAACCCCAATTACAGATGATGGTGTTGATGTTCCACCACCCGACTATGACGAGGTTGAAACGGCCATTTTAAAGCTCAAGAACAACAAAACTGCAGGTGCTGATGGTCTGCCTGCCGAGTTGTTTAAGACCGGAGGCGATGAGCTGCAGTTTCAAACAAGGTGATTCGTTATCGTGCGACTTCTTCAATCTTATTATGGAGAAAATAATACGAGCTGCTGATATGACATAATGGCACTATCTGCAACAAAAATGTCGTGCTGTTGGCGTATGCCGACAATATTGACATAATCGGTATGAACACGCGACCAGTCAGTGCAGCATTCTCAGAGTTGGAAAGAGAGTCGCGTCGGATGCGTCTCACGGTGAACGAGGGCAAGACGAAGTATCTAGTGTCAACAAACAAAGAGTCCCGGCGTCTTGGACAGCACGTCACTGTTGACAACTACGCTTTTGAAGTAGTAAGGGACTTTGTCTATCTTGGAACCAGCATTAACAGCAGTAGTGACGTCAGCTTGGAGATCATGCGTAGGATAACTCTTGCTAACAGGTGTTACTTTGGGCTGAGTAAGCAATTGAGAAGTCGAGCCCTCTCTCGAAGAACGAAAACTACACTCTACAAGTCTCTCATCATGCCTGTCCTAACATATGAAGCCTGGACAATTTCCACCTCGAATGAGCGAATACTTGGAGTTTTCCAGAGAAAAGTCCTACGCAAGATCTTTGGACCTATTTGCTTTGGTGGCGAGTATCGAATAAGGTACAACCATGAGCTGTACGAGCTGTATGCCGATATTGACATAGTAAAGCATATCAAAATCCAGCGGCTGCGCTGGCTAGGTCATGTCGAGCGAATGGAAGAACACGCTCCAGCTAAGACGGTGTTATATTCGGAACCCGCTGGAGGACGACGCAGAAGAGGAAGACCAAACCTCCGGTGGAAATACCAAGTACTGGAGAGTCTGATGGTGCTTGGAATTTCTAACTAGCGCCAGCTAGCGAAGAACAGATATCGATATTCGGCTCATAATATAGGAAGTTAAGAAATGACAATAGCTTTGACATTTGTTCTGAGTGCTTTAGAGCGTAATTGAGCCTTTGTTACAATAGCGGTAATACAAGCATATCTGTGGTATCGTATATAACCGTTCATGACTAATCATGGGTTATAGTAGTAGAGCGGGTGGTGTATCGGCACGGTAATCATAGCGTTGTAGCTTCAAATCGTGATATAGTTTATATTTAGTTTTTCCTTTTTTATATTTGTCTTAGTAATTATTTACTAATAATAACTACATATAACGGATAAAATACATTGAAGTAACTAAATATGGGAATTGGAATTGGGGAAAAATGGAAATGTGGCGTAGCAAAAAATAGTCACATGATGACTAATATAGAGATAAGTAATACTAAAATGAGAAGAAAGAGTTAGTCATTGAAAGAGAAATTAAGTGCTATGCTATGCTATTTTGCTCTGGCGTATACGGTGTTGTGGTTTGGTGAATAATACCTTTTTCGTTCAAGTATCGCCTAAATGATTCATTAAGAATCTCACGACCACTGTCACTTAGCAAAATTTTTTATTTTTTCACGTGTCTGATTCATGGCTTTCAAAATCTTTAAATACATTAAACGAAAATATTCATGAGCGTATCGTGAAAAATCATTTATGAAAGAGATAAAGTATACAGAGCCACCCTGGGATCTCACTTGCATGGGCCCACATAGATCAGTTTGAACGATTTCTAGTGGTCTCTCTGTATACACTTCTCTGTAACTGGCGAAAGGTAGGCTTTTTATTTTACAGAACGCACAGACCTGACAATTGAAGCTTTCGGGTTTTTCTAAATTCTTACAACCTTTTATCTTTCCTTTATTAAACAATTTTAACACGTATTCACAATTTTGATGGCCAAATCTTTGATGCCAGAGTGCTAATTTTTTATTTTGATATTATAATTTCTCATGAATAACATGAGGTTTGTTGTGTAAATATTATTGTGAAGGGACGCCTGAAAATGTAGATTATTATGCTTGTTAGTAATCTGCTGGCATTATAAACTTCATTTAGTTTCTGCCATGCTGATTTCGATGTTGCACAACCTTTTATGTGCAGCAGCTCTGACGCCTTTACATTTAACGTTATTAAGGCCAATGCCTTACTGTCGGTTTTCATAAAAACCATCTTTTCGGCCGCTGGACTCTCCGGACACGTGACGTCCACCACATACCGACAATCTGCGGTGGTTAAAAGACTTTTCATTTGGACACACCAAGATGACAAATTTTCACCGTCCAATTTCTTAATGCTGATATTCATTTTAAATACGATGACTTTGCAATATTAATCAAAATGAAAATGAAATAATCTGGGCCCATAACCCTTGTGTGTATGTGGGAGAGAGATGCCGGTGAGCTCAAACCTTTGTTGCTTCCATTTTGAGTCTTCTTCCGCCTCAATTACCGACTGCTTCTTACTTTATACTTTATGAGATTGTATCGGGGTTTTTGTTGTTGTTGATGTTGTGCTGGTAACGTCATTATTCGTCATCATCTTTTCCATCATAACTTTAACTTTAACATAACGTTTAGAAAATCCAACAGCCACTCAGGTACTTAAAGAAAACACACACAAAAAGCCTTCTCATGCAACATATAACAGCAATTGCTAATGACAACTCTTGTTCACAGTTCATATATATAGATATATATATATATATATATATATATATATATATATATATATATATATATATATATATATATATATATATATATATATATATATATATATCTATCTATATATATATAAATATTTATATATATATATATATATATATATATATATATATATATATATATATATATATGTATAAATAGTTATGTATATATAGTTATGTATATATATATATGTGTATATATATATATATATATATATATATGTATATATATAGATATATATTTATATATATAGATATATATATATATATATATATATATATATAAATATATATATATATATAAATATTTATATAAAAATAAAAAATAAATATGTGGCACTTAAAGCCCCAAAGGGCTCATTGGCCGAGCTTATCTTCCATTACTGTTGTGCGTCTTAAATTTTGGATAGTATTAGAATGGACTTACTTATTTTAGCCGGTTCCGAACGGCAGAACACTTGTGACATCACTTTTTCTGAGCTTTGTCACAGAGTTCTTTTTAGAAGCTTTTTCATGGCAAGTTGTTACTGTCGGAAGAATTGCCAATTGCTTGCCGACAGGTGGGCACCTGTCGATATTAAATTTGTTATGCATCAGCCGGGTATTGAACCACGACCTACAGATCAGAAGGCGAACACACTAATCACTGAGCTACGGCACCCATATATATATATATATATATATATATATATATATATATATATATATATATATATATATATATATATATATATATATATATATATATATATATACATATATATATATATATATATATATATATATATATATATATATATATATATATATATATATATACATATATATATATATATAGGTCGACAAAATACTCCACTGAACCCGCCTCGAGGGTGACTGAAAATAGATATCACAGTTTATGTCAGGCGGTATTTAGCTAAAATAAGGGTAAGTTGGTGAGTGTTTGTTACTCTTCAATAGTACGGCATTTGGCAACGTACTCTTATATTGGTCGGAGGTAAGGGGCTGGATTAAGGTGTTATGACCCTTGACAGAGGTCAGCCTGGCTGGAAGCCTCTTTTTCAAGTAGCCCAGTCGCTAATGTGAGGCTCAGGCGGATATTTACTTCTTCGCAACTCATGGGAACAACATTGATTGTAAAAACCCAAAAACCGGTTCTTGATCCAAAAATCTAGGTAGTGGCAGGGTTGTTAACGGGTGGAACAGCAGACAATAAGGATTCACCAGAGGGGTGGTGGAAAATGAGGCTTCTAAAGAAGCTGAGCTTTTAGTCAGCTTAAAACAAATGGTAGTATCTGTCGTAGCGGACGGAACGTGTTTCAATAGACTCGGAAGACCTAAACCGGCGGCTGCAATGTTGTTGAACGAAGGGGACGGTGTCACCAGGTCGGAAGGAAAGCCGATTTGGAGGCAGCGGAAAATATCGCGGCGAACATTTGATGGTGTGGATGAAGACGTTCCTAGCGGAGCGGAATCGGAGCTCTGTGGCTCTGAGACGGGAGAAGCAGAAGCGAAAGAGACAACGTAAAAAGGCCATGAAGTCGTCGGAGATGATGACTGAGAAGCTCTCGGGCCAACTCAGTGGATTTCTGCAAGTTGAGTCCACCTTGGAGGTGGAGAACTCGGGGAAGAGGTTCAGGGGCGATATCTCCGGAACCACTTTGAAAAGTTCAACGCCTGAGGAGCCTCATCCGAAGACGACGAAGGGGTCAACTGAGGTGGATGATGGGAAGAATGGACAACCTCTTGAGAAGGTTGATAATTCTTCCACGCAGACACCGAAATGGGCAAGTGCTCGGAGAGATGGACGGCCAATTATTAAGGCCGTCTGTCGCCCTAAAAGAGGCTCGAACCCCAATCCTAACTCGGGTAGGGTAGCTCTGGGAGCGACGGGGCAGGTAAACCCGATGAGCAGGGTGGGCAATCTGATAAGATTGTTAACCCAGCGAACTCACACGCCTCGCATGAGGCACCTGGGCCGAGCGGTTTTGGCAGAGCGCCTAAACGTCGAGTTGAGCAGGCAAAGGGCGAGCCTACTACGGTGAGAAAGACTTACGCTCAAGTAGCGGAAACTGGTCTTGTTATGGGAGCCATGGACTTGACACTAGAGGGGCGCCTGGAGGATACTCATCTGAGCACCTTCAATGTATCTTTGTTGGATGCCATGGAGTCCCTTGAAGATGTAGTCATTGACATTGGATTTGTCGCCAGGGCAAGAGTGGAGAGCGGATTGTTTGTACTAAGGTGCAAAAATCAGCGATACAAGCAATGGCTGTGCAAGACAGTGGAACACGTAACCGGTTTGTGGGAGGGTGCCAGAGTTTAGCACAGAAGGGTTTAGCGAGGCAGAAAGGGCAGGTGTCGTACTCACTGAGCTGTGTCTCAAAGAGGACGCGGAGGCCATCAAGTTTTGAACAGGCTGTCGTTAAATTCTAGAAAGATACAGTATGAGGGATGCGGCGCGGCTCCTGGCGTGGGGCTAGTGGCAGATTCTGCAAGAAGAAGTCATTACGACGGGCTCACCGGATCTCTCAGTACTGAGATTAGGTGACGGTGCGAGTGCATTTATGATTGCATCACCTTCCATACGAATCTCCAGGGGACCACCTCCAAGAGAGGTGGAAGCTCTAGTGAGATTCTGTGATGGAAAGGGGATTGGTCTGATCTTAGGCTGCGATGCCAATGCGCACAGTTCTAGGTGGGGAAGTAGCAATAAAAACTATAGAGGAGAGTGTCTACTCGAATTTATAGAAAGATTTGATCTACAAGTCGCCAACAAGGGAGCAGAACCGAGCACGCCGTTGCGAGGTCTTTGATGTTACCCTGACGAATGTCAAAATGTTGAACAATATTTTGGACTGGATGGCTGTGGATAGGCTAACCATGTCGGACCACAGGGCCATTCAGTTTGGGGTTACGTCCGATTAAAGATAAATAGGAACGACTGTAGAATGGTAAGGATACCGAAACGAACGGATTGTACAAGGTACTGCGAAGTTCTTGAGGAATTATTGCTAGGGAGGTTTAACAGACCTAAAACAACCACAGATGTTTAGTATTGGGTGAGGGCTATCAGCTCTGCTATGATCAAAGCATTTGAAGCTTCATGTCCTCTGACGGTAGTGGACGAAGGAGATCCCACCGCATGGTGGAATGAGGAACTGGAATTTATGAAAAAGGAGACAAGGAAGGCTTTTAATCGTCACATGAGAGAACACCCCAACGCGTGGGACGACTACAAGTCAAAGAAAAGGGAGCTGAAGAAGACTCTACGCAACCGTAAAAGCAAAACGTGGAGGGAATTATGCCCGAATATGCAAGATAAGTCCGATGTATGTAGATTACAGAGGATTACATCAAAGGAGCTGGTTTCAAAATTGGGATTAATGCCCAAAACGAATGGATCCTTTAGAGAGGCAATCGGGGAGTCGTTGAAATACCTGATGGAGGTGCATTTTCCAGAGCTTTAGATCGGAAGACCACTGGGAAGCCACCCACATGGGTGCAAACAGGGATAAAAGATTGGAAGCTGAAAGTATAGTCACTAGATATGGAGTGATAAACGCCATCAAGGGTTTCTCTCCGTTCAAAACAGGGGGTACAGACGGAATATTTCCAGTCCTACTTCAGTGGGGTGCAGAAGCTTTGGTAGACAGGCTTCTGGGAATATTCACTACTTGCTTAGCTACAGTATATATGTTGACTCAAAGGAGAGAGACTAAGGTTGTCTTTCTTCCAAAACTGGGAAAGAAGGGCTACTCAGATGCTAAATCTTTCCGGACAGTTAGCTTGACCTCCTTTTTGCTTAAATGTATGGGGGGAGTGCTGGCTGACTACATGGAAAGGACAACGCTTCTGACAAAACCACTGAGCAGGTGTCAGCATGCATACAGAGCTATCAAATCCACTGAAACGGCCCTGCATGAAGTCGTTCGCGTAGCGGAGGGAGAACTGTCTTGTGGAGGGATATCTATGTCTACTTTTATGAATATAGAAGGTGCCTTCGATAAGATAGGTTTCGATAAGCTAAAGATGGCCCTTGCTACTCGTGAAGTCAGCCCAACCATTATAAGGTGGGTGGACAGCATGCTTAGGAAAAGGGCAATAAACTTTCAAAATGAGAGTTACAGACTCAGAGGTAGGGTAAGCAAGTTAGATAGGGTGCAAAGAGTGGCTTGTATTGGAATTATCGGAGCTATCCGGACGACCCCGGTAGAAGAATTGGAATTCTTTCTAGTTCTGCTGTCGTTGGACTTGCATATTATGAAGTCGGCGGCATTGTCAGCATTACGTCTGAAGACAACCAATAATTGGTATGGATTCAGCACAGAGATAGGCACAGGAGCATCATGTCACTGTTATATAGGAGTGTAAAAGACGCGCAAATGTCAACGGAAGGAATGGGTAGGCTGAAGATGATTGGAAAGTCACATAGAACACTCATTGAAAACGGCCTCACACATGATGTATGTGAGGAAAATGGCATCAGTACTTTCACAGATGGTTCATTAATGGATAGCAGGGCGGGTGCTAGAATCTTCTCTAAAGAGTTGGGACTGGCATGCACTCTGAATCCGGAAATATACGTATCGGTCAAGAAGAAATGCGCTAGAGCATCTACTGGATGAAAAGGTGCAAGCTAAGAAAATCTTGCTAGCACTCGATTACCAGGCGGTGGTCAGGCGACTGCAACAACCTACGGCATCTTCTAAGTTGTGCGCTCGAATGTGTTTAAAAACTTAACGGGTGTGCTCGTAGTAATGCGATTACTCTTATGTGGGTGAAGGGACAAATTGGTATAGAACAAAATGAAGCTGCAGACGCCTTGGCTAGACAAGGATCTGACGCTGAATTTTATGGACCGCAACCAGTAGGTGCTCTTAGCAATGGGACGGCGAAGGCAAAGGTCAAAGAGTGGATAAAGGAACTCCATCTCACGAGATGGGAAAACTTATCCACTTGTAGACAGGCAAAGGCTTCGTTGAGGCTATCAAAGAACAGTGAATCGGGGAGGGCTCTCAGTCTAGGACGGTTAACTCTAAGTTGGTGACTGCGTTAATAACTGGGCATGGCAATTTCAGGTACCACCTCAGCAAGATGGGTCTTGTTGAAGGGGATGATGCTGATATTTGCAGATTATGCATTAAAGAGGCAGAAAAAAAAAAAAAAATATATATATATATATATATATATATATATACATATATATATATATATATATATATATATATATATATATATATATATATATATATATATATATATATATATATGTATATATATATATTATATATATATATGTATATATATATGTATATATATGTATATATATATATATATATATATATATATATATATATGTATATATATATATATATATGTATATATATATATATATATATATATACACATATATATATATAGATATATATATATATATATATATATATATATATATATATATATATATATATATATATATACATACTTGCACTTTGCACTTGCTTCATTCATCCAATATCCCATTCGATGATTGACTTATCCTTCGTTCTGTTGCCTTTCATCAATTTTTGTAATTTGCTTGCGTTTCGCCTGCGTTCGGAACAAGCGACTATAAAAGTTAATCATCGCAATAAACTATCTCAATTCCTGAGCGAGAGTTGTTTTTATTTAATTCACGATGGCATCAGTTTTTTATATTGGCAAAGCAATATCGTCTTTCGTGACTTTGTATCCAAGGAAAGTAACTTCCCGTTTCGCAAATACACATTTTTAAATTGTGGCCGCGAAAGCGATACAACACTGTGCGCAAGTATGGTGGTATGCGCACTCCAGGTCAACTGTGGTGAAGATAAACTTGGTACATAGTTCTTGTATAATACGATACTTGGATATCGACCAGGTCGCGACAACGCATTATATCGGCGATAATCATCACTTACAATCTATTTGCCTATCTCTTCTTTAGGAGCCATATGAAGTGGGCTTGCCTATTGACTATTGCTTGGTCGACAAATATTTTGTTCAGCATGTAGTCATATTCGGATTTCGCAATACCATGCTTCTCGAAATAAAGTCAATGAGCTTTGGAGAAGATCGGTGACCTGAAGTGATGATATGATGTCTCACTTTAGTGTTTGGTGAAGCAATTGTCATTTTGCAGCCTTTTAAAATGAGATCTCAATTATCGTCAAGAATACTTCTGATGTTACTCGGCAGATTTGGTGCAAATGTATGAATTTCTTCTCACCGATTTGTATATGCTACTGCCCTTATACTACAACGAACTGAGAAGCTCGTTGATACTACAACGATTTCTTTTTGTGTAGGTCAATGAGCAGTACGTATTGGTGAAGGAACTAAACTCCGATGATAAATCTCAAATGATCTTCTACTATGATAATCCAATCCATAGGTTTTCTTAGGTCGAAGTTGACTATGATGGTTTCTGTGACATAGGTTTTGATTGGAGTGCCTTTGGCAGCGTAAGGGCAGATCTGGTTTGTCATTGCAAAGTGGTGGAATTACTAAAAAACTCGCACCCACATATCAGCTCATTTCTTTCGAGGAAGAAACAATCAAAATTACCAATTGTAACAGTAGGTAATTATACTAAAGTTATTTTATGTCTTAAAAATTCTTTAATTCCACCAGCTGATTGAGATTGAGCAGCATTGCATTGGAGTGTATACCTCTGGGACAATTTGCCTAACATCTTTCATGAAGGCGCTTTTGACAACACTTCACATACAGCCATCCACAAATATCTGATTAATAGAGGTGTTAACGATACTCTAGCTTTGTGGATGAGCAATATGCTCTTCACTAGGAAGGAAGAAATACTAACTAGTACAGGAGCATAATAGCAAACACCTCATGAGGATGTCCACAAGTAGGAGTGTTATCATTGCTAATATGGAGTATAGTAAAGGTAGGTAGGGTAGGTAGAATGGCTGCGACCCTGGTCGCTCAAGTAGCAAATAAAATGCCGTTTTGAGCCATAAATCTCGCTAAGACCTACTGAGTGTTGAAGGATATGTTACAACCAGCCGGAGTTGTTTATGAACTGAAGTATATGGGAGATCTCTATTTTAGATACCTGTCCTAGGTTATCAAAGAAAGGGCTACATAAGGATGTTAATCGGTTTCTGGATAAGGCCGGGCATTTGCACAAGAAATGCTCTACTGTCTCCTTAGCGTTGATGTCGTTGCAGCTTCTGCAATGGTCGTTGTACGGGATACCCATTTTCTCCGCATGTGTGCCAATGGCCCAGTGGCCTGTGCATACTGCTATTAGTTTGTGTGTGACGGCCCTAGATCTACTCAGAAGGCTCCTTGTCCTCTTCTCGCTGTAGTCTGGCCAGGTGGCTTTTGAAATTGTGCAGGTCATGGTGCTAGTCCATTTCCGCTGCGCTTTGTTTAGGTAGTGTTTTTGAATAATCCCCTTGGCTTCAGCTAGGGGAACACCTACATCGGCATAGGGTGTTCGTTCATTGTCTGCAGATGAGCCCCTGCGAGTTAGCTCATCAGCCTTCTCGTTGCCTGAGATTCCCTTGTGTCCTGGAACCAAGATAACTGATACTTCGAGGTAGGCAGATATTGCGGTTATTATTTGTTTACACTCTCCGACCAGCTTTGAGCTAACAGTTGGCGCGGCTAGCGCCTTAATAGCTGCCTGGCTATCGGAGAGAATTGTTGCCTTTCTAGTTATGTTCCTTTGTTGGAGCAATTCGCATGCTTGCAGAATTGCGTATACCTCCGCCTGGAACACACTGCAATAAGAAATGAGTTTTACGGACGTTGATATTCCTAAGGGCTCCGAATAGATTCCTGCTCCATCTCCAGAGTCCATTTTGGAACCATCAGTGAAAATGTGTGTATCCCTACCAGTCAGGATCCCACCTTTCTTCCACTCATTTCTACTTGGAAAAACATCCTTGATGCCTCTCTCAAAAGCCAGCTTGTGAGGGCAGAAGTCCGTCCTGTTGTCAACTAAATCTATTGGTACATTCCTAAGGATGCTACTGTGTCCTTGTTGAGTACACTTCCAACATCCAGATTCCCTGATGTGTCTGATGTCTGAGTGCCGTTTGCGATGCAGTATATAGTATGTGCAAGTCAATTGGAAGGAGGTTCAAAATAGGATCCAAAGCCGCTGCAGGGCAGGTGCGACAGGCCCCAGTGGCACCAACGCACGCAGTGCGCTGAACTTTCCGTAGTTTATTGGTGTTATAGTTCTTCCGTAGAGCTTCCCACCAAACTACAGAGCCATAGGTCAACACCGGTCTCACTACCGGTGAGACCACTTCTTACCAAACATCGATTTGCAAACATAAAAAGCGATACAGGCCTTCCGTACTGTCTCCTCTATGCATGTTTTCCAATTCAGTTTGCAGTCTATAGTCAGTCCCAGATACTTGGTACTGTTCGATAGGGTTAATTGCTGTCCATTTAATGTTGGTAGTCTGAAGGTAGGTGGTTTGTACTTTCTCGTAAAGAGCAGTAACTCCGTCTTATCTGGATTCAATCTAAGGCCACAATCTTGTGCCCACCTACTTAGTTTTGCTAATGTTTGCCGAGACTAGGATCGCCACATCATCAGCGTACGCTACAATCTTAACTCCATTTGCGTTAAGTTCTACAAGGATATCGTTTATAGTTATGAGCCAGAGCAGGGGGACAGCACGCCCCCCTGCGGTGTGCCCCTACGTACCCGCTTACGTTTTGCACCCCCTAGCTCAGCTGTTATTTCGCGGTTAGTGAGTAAGGATGAGATCCAATTTCTAATTGGTTCTGCTGTTTCTGTCCTGGCAAGGGCGGATCTAATGGAATCCGCCTTGACGTAATTGAACGCTCCATCTACGTCAACAAACGCCGCCAGAGTGAATTGTTTATACAGTAGGGAACTCTCCACTGTGCGTACCACCTCATGTAGCGCAGTTTCTGTAGACCTCCCCCTCAAGTACGCATGCTGTACTGAAGAGAGAAATTTCTCATCTAGAAGCTCCCGTATATATAAGTCTAAGATTCTTTCTAGAGTTTTTAATACAAAGGACATAAGACTTATTGGCCTGAAGTCCTTGGCCAGTTCAATGTCCTCTTCTACCCGATTTGGGGATGAAAACCACCCTTGTTCTCCTCCATGTAGTCGGGATATGATTGTAGCGAATACAAGCACGGAAGATCTCCTTTAGCTCCTTAACCAAAGAATTCTGAGTCTTCTGCATCATTATAGGGAGAATACCGTCTACCCCCGGGGATTTGAAAGGTGAGAAACTATTGATTGCCCACCCTATTTTCTCCTCAGTCATGATTTTATCCAGCAGCGCCGCCGATACTTCCTGCTGTACCGGTTCGCTTCCTTGCGTTGTCTCATCAGGACTGTCTGGAAAGTGAGGATTTATGAGGATATCTAGAGTTTCGGCCGCCGATTCCGCCCAAGTGCCATCGGCGCGCTTTATAAAGGTTTTATTTGAGTGGTCTTTAGCAAGGATTTTACCGAGTCTTGCTGAGTCCTTCGTGGCCTCTATCGACTCGCAGTGTTCCCGCCAAGATTTTGACTTTGCAGTCCGTATGGCTTTTTTATATTCCCTCAGGGAATATCTATACTCCTGAAAGTCACCCGTTGCATAGCATTCGTTAAAGATTCTTCTGAGCTTGGACCTCAGGTCGCTCAGATCCCTATCCCACCACGGCGGGAAGATCTTCTTACCCCTAGATATAGGACAGGCAACTTTGTAGGCCACCTGAAACCTTTTTTCTAGAGACTTGACCCGGTCTTCCAGATTATTCCGGAACTCTATGGCTGTTCTATTTCTATGGAGTCTATCGCTAACTACTTTGTCAAAAAGATTCCAAGATGTTCGTTTGGGGTTTCTATGTGGTTGTCTAATCTCCCTCTCCCAGCCTAGGTCAAAGAGAATCATTCGATGATCCGACAGGGAGATTCGTTTCGAAACTGTCCAGTTACGAATTACAAGGTCGGGAGAGTTAGTTGTGAGTGTAATATCAAGGACTTCTTCCCACCCCCTACAGGTTTCCGAACCGGGGAAAGTGAAGGTAGGTGAATCGCCCCTGTTACAAATATTGAGATCGTAGGATATTATAAAATTAAAAAGAGACTCATCTCGCTCATTTGTTTCGCTGCTTCCCCAAATCGCATGTCTGGCATTGGCGTCGCAGCCCAATAGAGCATCCTCTTTGCTGTTACTGCTGTTGCTGATGAGCCGTTGGACTTCCTCGGGAGGCGCTGGATGGTCCTGCAACAAGTCCGCTGAAGCGATCATGAGACTACGACCGTTCTGTGACTCGATCTTGACCACTACGACATCGTAAGAACTAAAATTAGGTAGAAAGAAAGCGTTAATTGTGTTCCTTACCAGGATGCACGCCCTTGGCTTACCTTCACTATGCGTATAAAAAAGGTTGTAGTCCCTGGTGTGCAGACCCATAATCTTTGAGCGCCATATCCAGGGTTCCTGTATAAGACAGATGTCGATGTCCTCCTCTCTGAGAAGGATTATGAGGTTGTCAGAGGCTGCTTTGGCATGCTGCAAGTTAATTTGCGCCACTCTCAGCATCTCCTTGTTTGCTGGTTTGTGGCGCACTTCCAGTTTGCGCGGTTGATGGCGAGGCACCTTCCTCTGCCGGCTCGGCCAGCTTGAGCCCCTCTAGGAGCTTGTTGGCGTCATCAACCTCTTCCAGGTTATCATCCGGAGCCACCGAGGCCGGAAACACCTTCATTTTGGCCTCCCTGATGACAAACCGAAGCTTATTTTCTCTCTGCTCAAGTGCCCCCAGGGACTCATTGCAGATAAGCAGAAGAACTGGTTGGCTGTTGCGCTGCTGCTCTTCGATCTTAATGACCGACCAGTCATCCATCGGGACACCTGGATTCTGTAGCTTCAAACACTGGACGAGCTTCGACTCATCCAGTTTCATTGCCATTTTTGGCAACCAAATACGCGCCCGGGGCCTCCTGGGAATCTCCGCTGCCGGGATGATCTTAAGCGAAAGACCTTCCCATGCGTTACTGATCTTAGTTACGCATTTGCACAGAAATTCCCTCGAGAATCCGTCCGCGCACTTGATTACCCGACAGCCTCGACAAACCTCCTCACAGTTGAAGGCAGGAACTGGAGTCTGTTTCTCTAAGAGGTGCTCGACGACCATCTCAAATAGCCGTCCCTCAATAGAGTTCCACACTGCCAGCACTGGCCTCCCATTGTTGCTCTTCGCGTCAACAATAGCAACCTGGAGGAGGTCTCTGACCACCTCGCTATAGGGTTGCTTTGATGCCGCTGGAGCAACAGCGGAAGGACCCCCCCTGATTGGGGTACTTGCCCTTTTTTGCGGGGTGATCGGTCACATCCTGTGACCGATTCCGCTTCGCTGTCTGCTTCGGCTGTTGTTGTGGCTGCTTTGATTGCGAGTGAGGTCTCGTACTACTTGACCACCGCCTCGTACCTGACCTTATCCTCGTCATCCCGCTCGTGGACTTGGCCATCTTTCTTATTCTTGGCGATCTTGTCCAGTATGAAAAGCGCCCTTTGATACCTCGCTTTCAGCAGGGTACCGGACGACTTCTTAGACTTCTTGGGGGCCGCTGTGGCTGGCGTGCTCCCTTTGTTGGATGTTGATGGAATGTTATTGTCTGTGACAGGGGTGCTATGTCTGGCACCCTTGTCATCCTTGTTTTTGATGCTCTTCTGGCTACTGGCCAAGAGATCATTCTCCGAAAGCGCTCCTAGAGCGCTCCCCCTTACTTTCTGGTTTTTGGGTTTGTTGTGTATGTTCTCCGTTTTGATTCCCACTAGTGAACTGGAAAGAAGAGTCCCCCAGAAGAGCCAGTATACCAGGGTAAGGCACTTAATACAACCGACCTTGCCTGGGCATCGGAAGGGACCGTTAACGACTTGGTTCTTTAATCACTACCAGCCATTCAGCTCTCGGCACTGGTACCTCAACACCTTAGCTTAAAGTGTTATGTCGTCAGAGCCCCTTCTGTTATCGACAGGGTGCACCGACGTGTAGGTGAGGTTGACAATTGAATAGGAGAGGCTATATAATCGCGTCACTACCCCATTAGCACCCCGGAGTATAGTAAAACTCAGGGTTACAATTCCAGAGGTATGCTAATGATATAATTAGAATATGTAGAGAAAAGTTTGAAAATACTCTGGATGAAAGAATCTTGCTAGGGCTAAAACTAAAAAAATATGGTGCAGCAAAGTGGGACTGAGGATTAACCCATCAAAAACCACAATTTTTCCATTCACTAGAAAGTATAACCTTAGTAATTTAAAATCTGTCAGATTAGACGGATAAGAGATAGAACTACAGAAAGAAGTAAATCTCGTGGGCATGGAATTAGACCAGCGTTTACAATGGAAGACACATGTAGAAAAGGTGGTGAAAAAGGCCACTAGAATAGTTATGACTTGTAAAACCATAGCAGAGAAATGTTGGGGTTGTACACTAAAGATGGATCTACACTGTAATCGTTACACCCATAATAGCTTACAGAGCTGTCGTTCGTGAGAACTGCACAAAGCTTTAGACTGTTACTACTACAATTGACAGAAGACTAGCATGTGTATGCATAACGGGAGCTATGTGCACATGCACAACAGCGTAATTGGAAGTTCTCTTGGAACTTACACTCCTTCACATCTACATCCAGTTTCAATCTATCCTAAGAATGACTGCTGTCAATAGTAGACCAGATAATTGTATAAATCGCAAGAAGTATGATATTCTAGCAAAACGATATCTAGCACAACAACATTTTACTAAGCAATTCAAAACTGAACTCAGTAGCAAAGACAAATCGGAAGGTACATCCAAAACATAGAGGATGACCCAGAACATGATAACATGGTTTACGGTCGGTTTTTTTAACTAAAGAAGGGTCCGGAGCAGGAGTGATTGGCCAGGGTTAAAATACTCGGGCCTTTACAAATAATGTTACTGTCTTTCAAGCGGAAGTATACGCGTTTGACAGGTGTACCTACTTCAACATCATACATGAGTGCCGGAATCGAAACATTGCAATCCTGATAGAGAGACAGGCAGCTTTCAAGGCACTATACTCTAGCCAGGTGAATTCAAAACTGGTGTTTGATTGTCTCCACAAGCTGAATAAACTTGGTAATTGTAATCAGGTGTGGATCACTTGGGTTCCGGGACACATTGAAATTGAAGGAAACGAGTTGGCAAAAAACCTCGCCAGGAAGGGTACGGCAACACCCTTTGTAGGCCCGAAACTTTTCTGTGGTCTATGGAAGGGAGCTTTGTCTCAAGAATAAAGAAAAATCAAAAAGAAAATTAAATGGGAGTATGATTACTTTTAGGGACTTATGGTACAACCAGGAAAGTATTAACCTAAATAAGAATAACTTAATCATTTCGAAAATAATCCAAGGAACACAGTAGGTCGAATTATCACCTAACGAAACTGGGAATCGGATGAAACCTGCTCAAAAAATAACCGAACTCACTTTTGCACAGCACTGACACATCGTTCTTACTCTTCTTGTTAGAGTTTGTGAGCTCGTGTTTGATCGTCATTGATGTACAGAATTTACGCTTTTTTTGTGCTCAAAAATCATTTTTTTAAGGATTCTTAAGAATTATGACATTTTCCCATCTTTCTGGCAATTTTTGGATTATATCCAAAAAGAACTTCACCGGCTTGGCGGCCAAAAACGAATTTTTGATTCCGGTGACTAAAATGAAACGTATTCGTTTCATTTTAGTCACCTGGCTGTAAGGCGGGTGGGGTAAAACTTCCCTCTTTTCAACCGCATCAATTGTTGTCGGTACAGCTCTCCCGTATTGGTTCTTCCAGGTCTTGGTCAAGTAATGTCTCCAAATCCTCGTCTTCAAACTTTTTCGGCTGTCCAGAGCGGTTTTCTTCTTTGATATCAAAATCACCGTTTTTGAAGAGAACAAACCACTCCTTACACCATTCCACAAGCAAACGATGATTTTCAGCCGCACTATTCTTTGCAAAAAAGTAACTTAGCAAAACTTCCCGCAAATGCTGTTTTTTCGTCAATTCTCAAAATTTTCCATCGAGAAAAAAATATGATGCGCACAAACAAATTTAAAACTTTTGACTGATTTTGACAGCAAGTGAATATAACATACATTTAAAATGACATTTCAGACAATGATGTACGGCATCGTGCTTACTTGTGACGCCATGTAACGTAAGAGGCCGGTTACTAATTCATAGATCTAATACTAATAAGAGGGTCTTAAGAAATCAAGACATGATGCATATATCCTCTTTATTAGCCATTAAAGGATATCACCTACTATTATGAAGCCAGGCATTATAAAAATATTCTTCGACCCTCCTTGAGCTTCTTCCAATAGCCATCCAATCTGAATTTGTAGTTGTTCCATTATTTTGCTTCCATGCATCAACACTTTGTGCACTTTCGGATTTTTAGCCCACTCATTTAGTTTTAGGGGTAAAATTTCATATATAAAAAAAAATAAATATGTGGCACTTAAAGCTCCAAAGGGCTCATTGGCCGAGCTTCTCTTCCATTACTGTTGTGCGTCTTAAATTTTGGACAATATTAGAAGGGACCTACTTATTTTAGCCGGTTCCGAAAGGCAGAAAACTTGTTACATCACTTTTTCTGAGCTTTGTCACAGAGTTCTTTTAGAAGCTTTTTCATGGCAAGTTGTTACTGTCGGAAGAATTGCCAATTGCTTGCCGACGGGTGGGTACCATTCGAAAGAAAAATCTTATCGATATTAAATTTGTTATGCATCAGCCAGGGATTGAACCACGACCTACAGATCAGAAGGCGAACACACTAACCACTGAGCTACGGCACCCAATTTCATATATATACAAGTATATATAGATACAATATTTTATATAAGCCATTGCCTTCTATATAACACCACATAGATATGGAGTTCATTTGGCTATAGCACATATTGCATGAAGCCTTATATACTCCTTTCGTACAAAATTAATTTTTTAAAACACTGACAAGTGGATATTGGAACTGACATTGATTTTGGATTACGCAAGGTTTGGAGCACATAATATCAAAAAATTGTGGTGAACATATTTTTAAAACTTTTTTAGTTTAATGTCGAAATTTTCAAATTTTTCCCTAATTTAGACTTATTTCGTTTGAGGGGGTCGTCATTAAAAGGGGTAGTCCTTATCCGAGGTTTAATTTTTCAATGGGGGAAGTTTTTATGTGGTGGGTTCCAAGCTCAAGGCATAACCTCTTCGCCAGGAAGCCGTTGTCCGGTCGTCGCCTCTTAGAGAACCCCCATTGGAAAATGAAGGTGACATCACATAGCAAGCAAAACTAGCTACGTGATGCCACCATCATTACAGAGTGAAGATGCCATCACATAGCGCGCAGAACAAACTACATGACATCCAGTGGTTTTACTTGCGATGAGTTTAACAAGGATTGCGCTTGCCCCACCCGGTTGAGGTAGTTAGACATGTTACCTTGCGAAAACACCACCATATCACCAATTAGACTCCGCTTCAGTAAAAAAATATAGATTTAAAAAAATTGCTAACAAGGTCTTAAACTAAGCTCAGAATCTGATGAAACGTATTATTTTCTATGACAGGTCCGGATTTTGAGCGAGTCATTTTTTATATATACATTTTCTTATGGTGCTGAAACTAGTACCATTTTGTTTGTTTACAAAAATCCTCTACTCAGTTGGCAAAAAAAATATTACAGCGATTGTGACGGGTGAATTAATAAATGACTAAAGTTTCTGATAAACCACATATTGATTCAAATCATATAAAAAAATTACAGAGGACACATTTTTGTTTATTTTATTTTAATTTTTTAAATTTCCAAAAAAAATGTTTTGTCATTTTGTGACCAATATTTGGAAAATTGTGTGAAATCAGATGTATAATGTATCAATGATCAATTGAAATATCACATAGGAATATTGGTTAATAAATAAATTAGTAAGACATTTTTAATAGAATTTTTTTTAAACCTTATTTAATTTTATTGAATCTTTCCTTATGAAAATTAACAATATTTAAGCAGCTCTTAAAACTAAAATCCTGAGCTAAAAATAATAAAAACAATAATATCAGCAACAATAACTCCATATTAGTACGTTAAATAGGGATTCTTCATTTCTACAATAACATTTAGGCATATGCTCGTATATGTCAGCAAATCAATTGTATTTTTCAATTAGTAGATGATCTGACGGATGACTTTTTGTACGAGGTGTATTGTATATCTTACTTTGTAGATAAAGTATTCAAACACATTCTGCGTTCATATACCAAATAGCATGCAAAAATTGAAGGCATATTAAATAAGTCTTGGATAGATTAAAAAAAAATAAATATGTGGCACTTATAGCTCCGAAGGGCTCATTGGCCGAACTTCTCTTCCATTACTGTTGTGCGTGTTAACATTTGGATAGTATTAGAACTTCATTGTTATTTATAGTAAATTGGATTCCAAGTCTCAACGTAAACTTACACTATCAACAGTGTGACTGTACATGCTTTTCGTATGCGTTTTTATGATCATATTTCTGAGAAATTTTTTTGGTGGTCTGGTGGTGTTTTCGCAAGGTAACGTGTCTAACTGCCTCAACAGGGTGGGTCTAGAGCAATCCTTGTTGAACTCATTGCAAGTCAACTCACTGGCTGTCATGTAGTTTGATCTGAGCGCTATTTGATGATACCTTTATTTGTTAATGAGGGGTAGTCATATAGCTTGCTCTGCTTACTCTGTGATGACGCTTTCATTATTATTAATGGGGGCCCTCCATGTGGCGACCACCGGGCAACGTCTTCCTGGCACCCGCTGGGGGGCGGCTGAAGTGAGTGGCGAAAATCTCATCGGTTAGAGGTTGTGCGTTGGGTTTGGGACCCGCCACATAAAAAAACCCCACCATTGAAAAAAACAAATATGCCTCGGATAAGGACTACCGCTTTTGTTGATGACCCCCGCAAACGAAAAAAGGACAACGATTTACGGATATTCACCTGGAATGTACGATCCCTTTATAAGGAGGGTGCCTCTATCCAGCTGGTTGATGTCCTCGAAAAATACAGAGCTGACATCACTGCTCTCCAGGAAATGCGATGGACCGGACAGGGCTGCTCCAAAAGAGCGTCCTGTGACATCAACTACAGTTGCCATGCTGAAAGGCACGAATTAGGATGTGGATTTTTGGTCAGCAAGAGACTACGACATCTTGTCTCACAGTTCACGCCTGTGAACGAACGGCTGGCCACAATCCGCATCAAGGCAAAATTTTTCAACATCAGCCTTATATGTGCCCACGCTCCGACGGATGTGAAGGACAATGTGACCACGGAGAGCTTCTATCAGCGCCTCGAAGAAGCTTATGACCGCTGCCCCCGGCACGATATCAAAATCGTGCTTGGCGACTTTAATGCCAGGGTGGGCAAGGAAGGTACCTTTGGTCCAACTGTCGGAAAATTCAGCCTCCACCAGAACAACTCCGATAACGGAATGAGGCTGACCGACTTCGCCGCAGCACGAAACATGGTAATTGATGGTACCAGATTCCAGCATCTCGACATCCACAAAGCGACATGGCTGTCTCCAGATTAACGTACAAGAAACCAAATTGATCATGTGGTGCTTGACGGAAGGCATGCTTCTAGTGTGTTGGACGTGAAATCGATCCGTGGTGCCAACATCGACTCGGATCACTACCTTGTTGCAGCTAAGGTGCGCACACGCCTATGTGTCGCAAATAACAAGAGAAGCCCCACACAGAGAAAGCTCGACGTCAGTAAGCTGCGATCACCAGAGACAGCAGATGCATTTTCCACTCGACTATCGGATCTGCTTATGCAGAACACTCCTCCACTTGATGATACATGCGCACGGTGGACACATATATCCCACTCCATGACTACTGCTGCCGAGGAGGTAATCGGTTACTACCGGCCTCTGAGGAATGAGTGGTATGATCAGCAGTGTCGCGATGCTACCGCAGAGAAAGACGCCGCCTACAGAAAAACCCTGCGTGCAGGCGCAACGCGAGCTGTTAAGGAGCGGTATAGAGAGAAAAGGAGTGCAGAGAGACGTCTTTTCAGGCGCAAGAAGAGGGAGTTGGAAAGACGCGAGTGTGAGGAGATAGAGATGTGTACTAACAAGAATGAGACTCGAAAATTCTTTGAAAAGATCAAGCGCCTGAGTGGAGGTTTAAATCCCGGAGCCTCTTCTTGTCGCGATGGAAATGGGAATCTGGTTACGGATGTCCAGAGTGTACTGAGCCTATGGAGGGAACACTTCTCCAAGTTACTGAATGGCGATGCTACGAACAATTCCGCCAGTGGAGGAGTTTGCCCGATAACCCCAATTACAGATGATGGTGTTGATATTCCACCACCCGACTATGACGAAGAACAACAAAGCTGCAGGTGCTGATGGGCTGCCTGCCGAGTTGTTTAAGACCGGAGGCGATCAGCTGCTCACCCGCATGCACCAGCTCATAAGCAGAATATGGTCGGATGAAAGCATGCCTGATGATTGGAGGCTCAGTGTTCTCTGTCCTGTACATAAAAAAGGAGACCCCACAATTTGCGCCAACTACCGTGGAATATGTCTCCTGTGCATCGCATACAAGGTTCTATCAAGCGTACTGTGTGAAAGGTTGAAGCCTATGCTCAGCAATCTGATTGGACCTTATCACTGTGGCTTCAGACCTGGTAAATCCACCATCGACCAGATTTTCACACTGCGCCAAATCCTGGAGAAGACCCAAGAAAAACAGATCGACACACACACGATCGTTATCGTGCGACTTCTTCAATCTTATTATGGAGAAAATAATACGAGCTGCTGATCTACGACATAATGGCACTATCTTCAACAAAAGTGTCATGCTGTTAGCGTATGCCGACAATATTGACATAATCGGCATGAACACGCGAGCAGTCAGTGCAGCATTCTCAGAGTTGGAAAGAGAGTCGCGTCGGATGCGTCTCACGGTGAACGAGGGCAAGACGAAGTATCTAGTGTCAACAAACAAAGAGTCCCGGCGTCTTGGACAGCACGTCACTGTTGACAACTACGCTTTTGAAGTAGTAAGGGACTTTGTCTATCTTGGAACCAGCATTAACAGCAGTAGTGACGTCAGCTTGGAGATCATGCGTAGGATAACTCTTGCTAACAGGTGTTACTTTGGGCTGAGTAAGCAATTGAGAAGTCGAGCCCTCTCTCGAAGAACGAAAACTACACTCTACAAGTCTCTCATCATGCCTGTCCTAACATATGAAGCCTGGACAATTTCCACCTCGAATGAGCGAATACTTGGAGTTTTCCAGAGAAAAGTCCTACGCAAGATCTTTGGACCTATTTGCTTTGGTGGCGAGTATCGAATAAGGTACAACCATGAGCTGTACGAGCTGTATGCCGATATTGACATAGTAAAGCGCATCAAAATCCAGCGGTTGCGCTGGCTAGGTCATGTCGAGCGAATGGAAGAACACGCTCCAGCTAAGAAGGTGTTATATTCGGAACCCGCTGGAGGACGACGCAGAAGAGGAAGACCAAACCTCAGGTGGAAAGACCAAGTACTGGAGAACCTGACGGCGCTTGGAATTTCTAACTGGCGCCAGCTAGCGAAGAACAGAGATGGCTGGCGAAGCATGTTGTTTTCGGCCTAAATCGATATTCGGTTGTTATGGCCACATAACCAACCAACCAACCATTTCTGACAAATTTACACCTACTTTAGGAGCTGGATCGGCTGATTTTCTTGATATTCATTTTATAATTTATTTTAATCCAGTTATTACTTGCAAAACACCGGGTATCAATATGATAATTATAATTTTTGCAATCTATCCGATCTACTCATCTCGTTAACCCTAGGTTTACTCATTTGAATTCCATTAGACTATGGAACTCGCTTCCATATAAGCTTAAGCGAATGTAATATACGGTCTAGATATGTGACTTTCAAAATTTTGCTCTTAATGGATCCACAAGATCTTTACAAGAGCTTTACAAAAAATGGGCATTGATAAGAACCAAAAAATTTTTTTTCAATATTTCCACCTTTAAAGCAAATAAAATCACAAACAGCCAAGGTATAAAATTGATTTTCCGTAATATTTAATAAATCACGTGTATTTTAATTCATTTGTAAGAAATTGAATCAAATTGGGATAAGTTGGGTAAAAATCGTAATCTCTAATTATCAAAAACCCCTTGTATTATTATTTTAATTTATTTGTTAATAAAATTGATCGACGAAATGTTTTTATTTCAAAATCAGGCAAAATGTAAAATATTCCGACGTGGAAACTTAAAAGGCAATCAGAAATTATTGGCTCAAGAATGCAACATGTGGGTGACTAAAATTATTTTTAAAATATTTGCAAGGTGATATAATTAGAATAAAATTAATAATAATTGAAAAGCAAAAAGAGAAAAATGCAATTAAGATGCTTTACTCTTATGCACAATCAGGGGTTCATGTGTCAAAATATTTTCGAAGTTTCTTTTTGATAGATTTCAGATATTATAATATAAAAAAAAAATTATATTGTATTTTTATATTGTTACATATTATACATCCATACTATACATACTATATTATTTGTCATTATAAGCAGTTATGATATAATGATCATACGGTATAATCCAATGATTTTGTTTTTGACCGCTCCGTTTTCTGTTTTCTCTGTTTTAGTGTAACATTTTGCTGTCAAACATGTTCAGTTTGGTCTATCATTTTACCATGAATCGACTTACAAGCGAACAACGCCTGCAGATTATTGAATTTTATTATCAAAATTCATGCTCGGTTAAGAAAGTGCATCATTCGCTTCTTCCATTTTATGGTCAGTTTGGCGACCTTCTGAGGCGGCTATTCCGAATCTTGTGATTAAATTTCGCACCAAATTTACATTGTTGGACATTAAACCACCAACATGCATACGCAGAGTGCAGACAGAGGAAAATATCGCAGCTATATCCTCCAGTGTTGTTGATGACCGTGAATTAAAGATTCGGCACCGTTCGCAGCAATTTGGATTCTGTTACTCCACTACATGGAAAATTTTGCGGAAGCATTTGAGTGTAAAACCTTTTAAAATACAGCTGGTGCAAGAATTGAAGACACACGACCTACCACAACGGATAACTTTTGGTGAATGGGCGCTGGCAAAGTTGGATGAAGATCAACTTTTTATCGGAAAATTGTGTTCAGCGACGAAGTTTATTTCTGGTTGAATGGATACACGAACAATCAAAATTGATGTATATGGTGTGAAGAGCAGCCAGAAGCATTACAAGAACTGCCAATGTATCCCGAAAAATGCACTGTTTGGTGTAGATTATGGGACGGTGGCTTAAATGGACCGTACTTTTTTAAAGACGATGAAGTCAGGAACGTTACTGTGACTGGCTAACGCTATCGTGCGATGATTACAAACTTTTTTTGCTCTAAATGGAAGAGCTGGACTTGGCTGACATATCGTTTCAAGAAGACGGTGCCACATGCCACACAGCATTCGAAACAATGGCCCATTTGAGAGGCGAGTTCGGTGACATAGCCCTGACATTCGATGCCCTCTTTGGACAATGTTGTTAAAAGTTCATCCACGACTAGGCTCCACATGAGGGGCAAGAGAAGACGTCCTTGTGGACAGACCCTGGTTGTGGTGACAGGTATTGTGTCTTTTCCAGCAGACCTTTCTGCCAATCTGGTGTGCAGGACTACTGCCATCCAATTGGACGTCACCGAGTCCACTCCCCTTCTCTTTAATGCTCTACCGCTTTATTTGAAGCCTCTCTCTATATCAAGGAAAACACATATAGCTATTTCTTTGTCATTTAGTGCCTTCTGCACTAGATCTACTAAACTCTTGAGAGCAGTCTCTGTTTTCTGCTTCTGCATGTTGATAGAGGTGTAATGGCACCTGCTGTAAGATTCCGCATCTTCTACAGTTGTCTACAACTTCCCAAGTATTTTTAACACGAAGATGTCAGACTTATTGGTCTGAAGGACTTGAGGTGTGTGGTGTCCTTTTTCCCAACTTTGGGGATTAGCCATTCTCCAGGATGTTGGTATATACCTAAAAGCCAGACTATTGCGATAGATGTTAATCAAGAGCTGTAATATTTCATCTATGCCCTTTTGTAAAATAGGAGGAAAGATTCCGCCCGATTCTGACGACGTGAAGTTAATAATAATATTAAGTATATGTGATGCTGCTGCATAACATATTTAATATCGAAAAAATTTTTCTTTCGAACGGTACCCACCTGTCGGCAAGCAATTGGCAATTCTTCCGACAGTAACAACTTTCCATGAAAAAGCTTCTAAAAGAACTCTATTTCAAAGCCCAAAAAAAGTGATGTCACAAGGGTTCTGCCGTTCGGAACCGGTTAAAATAAGTAGGGCCCTTCTTATACTGTCCAAAAAAATTTAACACGCACAACAGTAATTGAAGAGAAGCTCGGCGAATGAGCCCTTCGGGGCTTTAAGTGCCACATATTTATTTTTTTTATTTATTATATCTTTTTCTTTGCCTTTGATATTGTATACAATACATTTATTTATGCCAATATTGCGACTGCGAAATGAAACGAACGGTATCATATCATATATTCATATCAATACGAAAAAGCAAAGTTCTACCACGCAAAAGAAACTTTGGTGCTTCGCCGACTTCGGACGTAAAAGGGTTCCTTTTTTTTACTGCGCGTCCGAAAGCCGTCAACGCCGGCCGCAAAATCAAATTTGAACATGGTAAATGCATTGAAAGTCAGTTCTACTAAGTATTGTAATTGAGTATACACATAAAAATACATCAAAAATATATACAAATGTTCTTAAAATATAAAAATCAAAATATAAAATTTAAAAAAATATCGTATTTTTCTTCTTTGCTACTTAAAATCTGATTTATCCTTCTGGCCAAGCAACTGTAACATTTCCAGTTTTTGCATAATGCATAATAAATAAATATTAAATTTGTAATCTTCCGTCTTTTGCCAGCCATTTTCTACACCCTTTTTATTTGTCAGGACAATAATATGAATGATATGTAATGCACAAATTTTTTTTCGACAGTGATGTGCGAATAACTTAAACTATCGAGTAATTGAATTATTTATGTTGCAACAGTTTAAAAATTGATTATGTATAATTTTCAAAAAGGCACTTAAAAGTGGAAAGTTGCACCTTCCACTTAAAAACTTAAACATCTAAACGTAAAATTTTGAGGCAATAGGCGGGAGTAGTACTTAAGAAAAAGGAACTTAAAATGGGGGATTGTAATGTGTATTTTTAGAAAAATATAAGATATATTAATTTACAGGTGCCTAACCGGGAATGGCACTTGAAAGAGGTTTTATGTATATGTATGTATTTTCTACATTTATATGTGTTTTCTTTTCATTTCAAAATTATTTTGTTTGTGTATTGTAAATAAATATACCTTTGTAAAAAGAACACCTGACGTCTTTCCTCATAGTGTTGCAGTCTTCATTTTTATTGGCTTCATATGAAAGAGTGTGCATGGGTTTTTGTTGATATTGTCCGAGGTCAGATATGTCTTTTTGCCTGCTAACAGAGCATCTAGTTTTTTTCCACTATACCGATGTTCGAGTATTGCTGTCACTTTGTGGAAACGCTCGCCATGTTCATTTGGTTCGACTGGTGATAGCTCAGCAATTTGTTTCATATGCGAATTGAAAAATGGTATTTCAGTGTCATTCTAACATTGTCACGAACACCAGAATTGTCAATTTTTCAGGAAGTAACCAATTCCAAAAATGTTTCTTAAAAAAGAACTCTGTGACAAAACTATGTTAAAGTTATGCCACGAGTGTTCTGCCGTTCGGAACTGGTTAATATAAGTAGGTCCCTTCTAATGCTGTCCAAATTTAATACACTCAACAGTATTGGAAGAGAAGGTCGGTGTTTTCACAATGGGCTTTGCTGACCTAATTGTGTCCTCTCAGAGAGTAGGCAGCCACAATAACATAACATATACTATACGTATAATGCAATATATAAAACAAAGAAAGGGTACTATAAAAATAATAGTAAAAGAAAGAAAACGAAAGAACTAGAAATAAAAAATGTGAACAGCTAATGTAGGTGATAAATAAAGGGTTATCCATTTCGCGGTGTCAAAAGTATAGGGCTAGAATTCGACATCTGTCAAACTGAGTTGTTAAAACAATTTCTTTCTTTTTGAGTTCAAAGTCTGACATTTGCGAAAATGGATCGCTTAACTATCGCACAACGCATTAAAATTGTAAAAACCTACTACAAAAATGGTGATTCTGCCACAGCCACATATCGTGCTTTAAGAGGAGATTATGGTTTACATAATCGTCCAACTACGCAAGCAATTGGCAAAATTGTGAAGAAATACGAAGAGACTGGATCGGTTACAGATATTGTAAGGCCTGTGCATCATCGTTTCGCTCGTACCACCGAAAATATCGCTGCTGTAAGTGAAAGTGTTGCCGAAGACCCGAATGTGTCGATTTCTCGTCGTTCTCAGGAATTAGAACTGTCTTACGGCACATTATGGCGTATTTTGCATTTGGATCTACACCTACATCCATATAAAATCCAGCTCACACAACAACTGAAGCCAGCTGACCATTCACAACGTCGTAGATACGTTGACGTATCTACGTCGGTGCTTGAACAACAGGCGGTGGACGGCGATTTTTCGAACAAAATTTTCTTCAGCGACGAAGCACATTTCTCACTCGGTGGGTATGTTAACAAACAAAATTGTCGTATTTGTGGTTCTGAGAATCCTCAAGTAATTGAAGAGAGGCCACTACATCCACAAAAAGTCACTGCTTGGTGCGCTCTTTGGTCCGGAGGTGTGATTGGACCTTACTTCTTCGAAAACGGCGATGGAACGACTGTCACCGTCAATTCGGAGCGTTATGGTCATATGTTAACCGACTTTTTTTTGCCTGCTATTGAAGAATACGACTTAGAGAATATGTGGTTTCAACAAGACGGTGCCACATGCCACACAACTCGAGCGAATATGGCTTTATTGCAAGAGAAATTTTCTCGTCGTGGCGATATCAAGTGGCCACCAAGATCATGCGATTTGACACCGCTTGACTTTTTTTTGTGGGGCTACGCGAAAGACCGTGTTTATGCAGATAAACCTTTAACTCTTGAGCACCTAAAAACCAACATTCGTCACGTTATGGCTGAGATACCGCCCAATATGTGTCAAAAAGTGGTCGAAAATTACCTCAAAAGAATCGATGCTTGCAACAATTCGCGTGGTGGTCATTTAAATGATGTAGTATTTCACACATAATGTCAACGTTCAAACTTTATAATAAAAAAGAAATATCATGATAAAAAATATTTTATATGTGTTTTATTTACATTTACTTTTGAAACCGCAAAATGGATAACCCTTTATAATAATAGTTAAGCGTAAAGAAAACTAATTAAGTTATATTTAACTGTGCATAAGAAAAAGAAAAAATCCATGAAATTGTCCATGTTATAAATAAAAAAAAAAAGAAGAGCGAGACGAAGAAAAGATAATAGAAAGTGAAGAAGAAGAGTGAATAGATTATGAAATAAAGAATAGCATAAAAATCTGATACAAGAGAGTATCGAAGATAGCTCACATACAATTATGTTCCATATTAAGTGCAATATGTAGAGATGTTTTTTTTACAGTTTACCTTTTTCTCTGCTTTTCATGAAAATTAACAGGAACATCTCACAACAACAGCGGATTGTTGTAATGAAAATACAAAAAAAAAACCCAGTGAGTTAATTAATATTTCCTTCAATGTACTGTAAATGACGAAAATGAAACACTTTTAATAAATCTTATTTGCAAACATTTTTTGTTGCTATGTAGTTCAAAGAAGTATAAAGCAAGGATAAAATAGAAATCATACAATTACATCAAACAAATTTTTTTTCAGCTGCATTGCTATTCTGTGTATTGTACTTTACTATATACACATATAAATACACTAAATATAAGAATATAAAGCAATATGTAATCGAGCACTAATTCTGGCATTCATCTGTATTACATACGCAATAATGTGTTCTAATAAATAAATTTATTATTTTTTTTATTAGACAATACTTACCTGATATACATTCATATTAGATATACTTTCAGTATTTTCTAATTGGATGCTATATGTAATATATACATGTACATATTTTTTTCCTTTGATTGGATACAGACTGAGGTAATATACGAAGTCGTTATATATATGAATCGGATTATCTGTAAGTACTTAATTTGTAAGTAAGTGGGTGCCGTAGCTCAGTGGTTAGTGTGTTCGCCTTCTGATCTCTAGGTCGTGGTTCAATCCCCGGCTTATGCATAACAAATTTAATATCGATAAGATTTTTCTTTCGAACGGTACTCACCTGTCGGCAAGCAATTGGCAATTCTTCCGACAGTAACAACTTGCCATGAAAAAACTTCTTAAAGAACTCTGTGACAAAGCTCAGAAAAAGTCATGTCACAAGTGTTCTGCCGTTCGGAACGGCTAAAAGAAGTAGGTCCCTTCTAATATTGTCCAAAATTTAAGACGCACAACAGTAATGGAAGAGAAGCTCGGCCAATGAGCCCTTGGGGCTTTAAGTGCCACATAGTTTTTTTATTTTTTTTTTATTTAATTTGATACTTTATTTGTATCTTTATGAATAAATAACAAATGGTATACTGTATTACTAAATTTTACATTTCTTGACCTACTCTTGCAGGGGTTGGTGTGACTTACGATGGGGCTTTTACGTCAACTATTAAACCAAGGACGTCTGGGACTAAGACCAGCCACACCAGTTTTATTATGCTGCGTGTCGGTGTTGTTCATTTGTGAATCAAATTATATGTAAGTTTTCAATCAAATTGATATTTTTGAGACATAATGTGTATTTCTTTTCGAGTTGACCGACTAGTGGGTGCCGTAGCTCAGTGGTTAGTGCGTTGGCCTTTTGATCTGTAGGTCGTGGTTCAATCCCCGACTAAAGCATAATACAATTAAATATCGAAAAGATTTTTCTTTCGAACGGTACCCACCTGCCGGTAAGAATTGGCAATTTTTCCGGCAGTAACAATTTGCCAAAAATGCCAATCCGGGATCTCCGGATTGGACATCTTTATAATTTTAAGTATTTTGTCTGGGTCTTTTGGATTCGCCGGATTCCAGGCCCAAATCCGAGGTCTACTAAGGGTGGAGTCTCCAGGTACGGTTTCAATTTCGCACCATGCCAGACCTTCCCGATAAAACAATGGAGAAAAAATCGAAATCCAGAGCCAATATTAGTTAATTGTAATGTTGAATGAAACTCCAACAAACTCATGTTATTTTAAGCTCATCAATAATGAGCAAGTAACATTACAATATGTTTCCCAAGAAGCTTGCGTAACAATGGTAAGTCAGCTAGAGCTAAAAATAGGGAATATTTTCCCGCAAACCAAACCAAGAAAAAGGATTTGAAGTAGTACTGAAAAACATTCACCCATCTATAGGCACAGATGGAGTATCTCAAGCCCTGCATGATTTCGGCCATTCTGTTACGAATATTTGGAATCTGAAGCAGAGTAACACAAAAAAAAACCATTGCCTATTTTCATCATTGATCTCAAAACAAACCCAAATAATAAAGAAATTTATTAAGTCATATACCTCTTTCATACAAAAATTGCCCAGTTCGATTCGCGGTCTTCCCCAATGCGCCAAAACGTACTGTCGCAGAAAACCGACTTACATTAAATGCGTCGGAAGTCACAAGTCTTCAGATCACCCACAAATTATAAAGGGTGTGTTATTTACAAAAATCTACAGAAACTGAATCACCCATAATTAAGAAAAAAAATAAAATTTAACTATAAATATCACCCGGCAACAATCTCATTAAGAGCTAATCAACACGAAATCATACGGCCAAGCATTGAAATATCTGCACAAGATTTTAGCGAAAATAATACACCCTTATCTATCATCGCTACCCCTGCGGAAACCCAAATTACAACCAATATGAGACTAATGATAATATTTCTCTGGCAACTCATGCAACAAATGATAACAGTAATGAACTTACTAATAACTCTGACGACTAAGAATTGTTCCCTTTCAACCCCATAAAAATCATTCTATGGAACTCAAATGGGCTATCAAAGCATATACTGGAAATCAAAGCCTTCCTTAAAATACATGAATTCGATATACCCGTAATATCTGGAACCCATTTCACTGACAAGGGCCATCATAACTCCCAAGTCTCAATCAATCGCAAATTTCTTTTGTATTCAACAAATTTAAAGGCCATCTGGACATACTGTATTTAGTAGAAGTGCATTGCAACCCCCTCCATCATTGAAGTTCTGAAAGGTTCCAATCAAAGACCCAAAGAATGATTGTAAATGCGCTTTACTATGCCACAAACAACCAAAACCATCGTGACGTCAAAATTTCACAGTCTTTAAAGAAATAAAGAAGAACGCTGCATCGCACAAGCTGAGACTTTAAGTCAATTAAAACGCACTAATATTGGATTTAACTGCCAATCCTATTACCTTCACCCGCCTGATGAAAAAATCAACAAAAAGATCTCCTATGCTAAAAACCAACAATTAAGAAATGGTTGGAAACTGAGTGTATTCAATAAAAGACTGAAAATTCCAAGCAAAAGTTCAAGTTATGTATCTATCGCTGAATATTATTGCAATAACTAAGTGAATAAAAAAATGACTTAGCGTTTCTTTAGTATTACAGTGTTAAATGCGATACAATCGGAATTTTTCGAGTTGGTAACATAAGGAAGAACTGCTTTAAGACCGCTTTTGGGTGGATCTATAAAAAATCTCCAGGCTTCAGGAGAATGTGTATTTTCGAACCCAAATGGTGGATATTAGTACAATTAGCAAATGAATTGTTCTCAGTTGATTTTAAGAAATTCGTGAAATTTCGCTGCCGACTGTATGCTCCATATACATGAACTCCAGATCATAGAACATTCGCTTGTTTCAGTTCCTTTAATAGCAAAATAGACTGTCGCTGCGATACCTTAAGGTAGTGTGCGATGACATTGAAATGCTTTTTGTTAATTTCGAAGTCATTGCACTGTGAAACGAAGATCCATGGTTAAGCCATACACCAGATGATATTTCAACAGGGATATTGCTGCCTTGTATTCCAACTGACATCATTTTGTTCTATTAAATCCATTGCTATAATTCAAGCAGGCATAATTTTTTTTTGAAATATGAGCTTGTGGATTCATCTTTCTCATCGGAATGACAAAACGCATACAATTAATATAACCTCTACACCATTCCATCAGTCGTGCTCATTCAACATCAAGAATGATAGTTATAGCTTCACCAAAGTATTGACGATACACGTCGCGGCGTCCGGTACATTTGTTTGGCTTAATATTGAATCTGGCACAAGCATAACAAACATTTTTGAATTTTGAACATATATTCATTTTTGATATATATGAAATTGTTAAAGACGATTTTTTTTTTTGGTATATATAAATCGATGCTTGTCGCTAAATCAAACTTTGTGATCAATGCGCGTGCATTGTGTATAAGTGCAATCCAGGAAGTGGCTCGCAATCTTTCTTTTATTTTTTTATTGACTTTCATACAGATTTGCTTGGGGCCTTGGTTGTGGTCAAAGTAAATTTTAGGCATATGGTTTCCTGGACGAATTTGCTTAGAATTATCGGCAGATTCTTTTTTGATATACGTTTTATCCGTTTTTTGGCGCACGTTTAAATTTACCCAGTCTAACGTTTACGTTCATACACTCCCCTTAAGAATATTTAGTGACGAAATGACGCTTAAAACTTAGGGCATTCAGATTCGACTGTTTCACTCAGTTCAAGCGATGTTATAGAACTTATTTTAGTATGACAAAAATAAACATCACATTCCAGTTTATGTGTTGTTGAGACAGGATCATATTTTATGTGTTGCTGAAACAGGATCATATTTTATTGATTTCAAGGACATCGACGAACAATAGACGGAGTGTGTTCATTTCCTCCAAATTTCTTTTCAATAAACTCATTGCGTGGGCAACACATCAGTTACTTTGGAAATGTGTTCGCAATATTTTGCAACATTGGTCATTGGTTATTTATTTTGCTCCGCGGAGGTAATTCCAAAAGAAAGCACTATATGGATCGACATATATACTTGTAACGAATATTATTAAATTTTTAATAACAATAAGAACAAAAAAAATTATAGAATACAAATGAGAACACTAAATTCATGCAGAATGGTTCAAGTTGAACACAGATGATAGGAAAAACAATGTACAGTACAGAAAACTGATTATACTATACTGTTGTTGTTTTTCTTAAATTTATTTCTTCTATTTGGAATATTTACATTTCACACCAAGCACTAAAAATCATTTCATCCCTATACCACACCAATTGCGATAGAAACACTTAAGAGAGAAAAAAAAAATATAATAAAATGCTAAAAAAAATTGCTACTGCAACCCTTCATCAAATTTTCTTCTTTGTCTTAGAAATTTATTCTCTTCAAATAAATATGTTTGATTTTTAAAGCCTATGTAGAGGAGCCCATACATTTTATGTGTGGGATTGGTTGTGTTTTGTTGGCTGTGTTGGCGGTTGGCATTTTTTAAAAAAGAAAACGGAAATAATCATTTATTAATGTTTTATTATTTCGTAATTTTTTCTTTTTTTTCATCTGAAAGTTCCAGTTTTTTACTTCCCCACTACTATGAGGGAATGCCTCGTACGCTTTGAATGGATTTCTTTTACTTCTTCAGCACCACCTCCACAAATTTAACGGCTGAGAAAATGTATCATTTAATGCAATGATATTCGTAAGGCCTTTTTGGACAGATTTTAAACTCTCAGTTGCTTGGATAAGAGGGTATTTTTATTTTTTTTTATTTCTAGCGTTTGTTATTTATATAATACTTCTTACGGGCATTATAGCTTAGTTGGAAAATGGGTTGGTATTTTGCACATTAGTCGTAGATCGTAAGACAAATTTAATAGCAAAAATGAGTTCCTTTAAATGAATATCTTCCCGTTTGTCGGCAAGCAACAGGAAATTTTTGCCAAAATAACAATTAACGTCTAAAAGAAGTCTGAAACAAAGCTCAGCAAAAATGATGTTACAAGAAACTATCTTCTATTATTATTATCGTTGTGGGGATGTTGCACCGCGACCTATAAGATCTATTGTGCCCCCTTCGCAGAGCTATAGAGTGTGTCTCTCAGCCCAGTTCCCTCGATGAATTTTAGTATTGGTGCCAATTCACAGAGTCTAATTTCATCCTCGGGTATGATGAAATCTCCCAGGCATTTCCTTCTCTTGTGCATCAGTGCAGGACAAGTTCCTATCACGTGTTGTGCGGTCTCGTCCTCTTCCCTGCAGATCCTACAGAGAGCATCAGAGAAAATTCCCAGTTTTGTTAGGTGATAATTTAGCCTACAGTGCCCTGTTATAATCCCGTAATGATTCGCATGTTGTTCTTCGTTAGACTCATACATTCCTCGTAGCCTTTCAGGTTGTATGTCCCTAGCGCTAGTTTGGAGTGTGTTAGCCCCGGTAAGTTTTCCCAGTATAAGCTTCTTTGTCTATTCTCTTCTTCCCAGATGATACGGGAGATGTTACCCGATCCTAATCCACAGAATGGTTCAGGCCCTACAAATGGGGTTGATGCTCCCTTCCTGGCAAGCTTATCTGCCATTTCATTTCCATCGATCCCTACGTGCCCCGGAACCCATAGAATCCACACCTGATTGAGTTGGCTCAGGATGTTCAGTTTTTCAATGCACTCCATCACCAGATATGATGTAACCTGGTGGGATTTGAGCGCTTTGATAGCCGCCTGGCTGTCACTCAGTATTGCTATTCTGCGATTCCGGTAATTCCGTTCGAGATTAAAGTGCGCACATCTATCTATCGCGTCGACTTCCGCTTGAAAGATAGAGGTGTTCTTACCTAATGGTTCAGAGTATCTTTTCCCTGGTCCGAATACATCTGCCCCGGCTCCGTCATCGGTGAGGAAACCGTCGGTGTACCATGTTATCATGTACTGGTTTATCTTGTATGTTTTCGATATAGCTTCCCAATGTTTTTTGTTACTAAGCTTAGTTTTAAAATGTTTCTTAAAGCTGAACCTTGGGAGTATCACGTCCCTTGGCATCGAGATTTCAGGAAGTTGCTCAGCCAGAAATTCTATCTTTCTTCGGTTGAGATAACTGCCTGTGCTGACGTTGTCCCAGCTACCCTCAAAAACGCCCTCCTCGCTTGGGACTGGATTTAAATATGGAGGGGGGTAAAATCCAAGAGTATCTCTGTCTAAATCCCTTTAGACAAGCCATATGGCCAGTCCCTGAAAGAAGGAAGTAAAAATAATGAAATAGTATTTATAAAATGAATTAATGATACTTACCATTTTTACTTACCTTACCTTGCATACTTACCATATGGCAACCCAACTCTCCACATAAATTCCCCTTTTATGTTTTTGGGTTTTCGCGGTTCGCGTTATGATCGACCGATGTTTTCATATATTACTTTCGGTCCTAGAGTTTGAAGCGAGATCGTGCCATTCCGCGCCATTGTCATTTTTAATAATTCTAAACCTATTTCATATATATTACGAATCTAAATCGCGTTAATTATGAATTATAATTATGGATTATAAGTAGTGCGAAATATTGTGTCAATTAAGTGAATATTTATATACTAATCGTTTTTGCCTATGTATAAACAAAGCTACGTACATAAACGTACATACCAGCGATAGCATTAAATTATTTACCATACGAATCGTTAAAGTGTAAATTGAAAATAAAAATACGAGTATTTAAATACTAATTGTGTACAATTATTTATTGGTCCTTCGAGCTAAAACTAAGAATCGGCTTGCATACAAAAGAAATGAGGTGAGAAACAAAGTGCTTGAGTCCAAAAGCAGTGTTTATATACCAATAAAGAACAATACAGTGCCATAATTAAAATAATTTAAGCATTAGTGGTACAATAAATAAGCCTAAAATAGTAACAACAAACAAGTTCAGTGAATATATAAGGTACAAGTACCATATATACGTAACTAAAAAAGAAACAAAGTGAAATATTAGAAATGTACATAAAGTGACAACAGTAAAAACAAAACAAAAAAATGTATATAAAAGCAGCATAATAAAATATGCATTAGAGCGGCCCAAATAATTTTTTTTTTTTTTTTTTTTCTTTCTTTATTGAAATTTTTTATACACAAATATTAAAACGAAAATTTCGAAAATTAAAAATAAAAATAACAATCATACAACGGAAAACAACAAATTAAACGGACAAAAAAAAACACGTTTGAATTGGGGCAGCAGCAGCATCAACACCAACACCAGCTAATCAGATAAGATCCTTTTTATATACATATCACATATACAATTCCATATATTCCCATATATTTTCATCGGTATAGATATTCACTTATATATACACAAATTTCATTTTATATATATTCTCATATATATATTACGTTTTGGTATATATATTCACAGATATATATACATATATATTCTTATATATTCACTTATATATACACAAATTTCATTTTATATATATTCTCATCTATATATTACGTTTTGGTATATATATTCACAGAGATATATACATATATATTCTTATATATTCACTTATATATACACAAATTTCATTTTATATATATTCTCATATATACATATATTACGTTTTGGTATATATATTCACAGATATATATACATATATATTCTTATATATTCAATTATATATATTACACATTTCAACTCTTGTATATTCCCACATATATTATATACATAATTTAATATATTTCCATATACATATCACATATACAATTCCATATATTCCCATATATTTTCATCGGTATATATATTCACTTATATATACACAAATTTCATTTTTTATATATTCTCATATATACACATTTCTCTTTATATATATTCCCATATATATGTATATATTGTATATATATATATTTTTTTGTGGAATTCAAACTTTCAGACTGCAATTTCCTTGCAGCAGCATATTTGGAAAAAAGTCCAATTTACACATTATATCGATAACATTTCTGTTATCGATCGATAAATTTCTCTATATCGATATCGTCGCATAATCGATCAGTGATTTTTGGTGCATTTTTTGATACTCTCGTCACTCCACAAACCTTAATAGATTCGGTCAAATATGCCAGTGACGAAATCACCAGAAAAGCAGGAAGTAGCCTCTGAAGGTCGTAGGGCAGAGTCAGCTGGCGCTATTCCAAAAGGCGCAATGGAAAAAATGCCAAAAGTTCCATCCGAAACAAAGAAAACCCCTAGGAAAAGAGCTTATGACCCCTCCATGAATGAGTTCATTTTCGAGGCGGACAACCTGGTGCATTTCTGCACGAAGTTTTCAACAATTCCGGTTGAAGACTTAACGCCTTCTCTCCTGAAGGCTAAGCTCGAGGACTTGAGCTGCTATTATGATCAAGTCAAGTCCACGTTTAGAAGAGTAGGTTTAACGGATGAGGACGAGCTGCCCAGTAATTTCAAAATGGCAGCGAGAAATAAAATGGAACTCTGCCAAGAGTTCCTACTGTTCCTACTTGTGATACCGAAACATTTTCCGGCGGGTACGAAGAGTGGACGTCCTTCCGCGACATGTTTACGGCGGTTTACATAAACCACCCTAAACTCTCTTCTGCCCAAAAACTGTATCATCTCCGATACAAAACTGCAGGAAAAGCTGGAGCTATTGTGAAGCAGTACGCGCTCAACAACGAAAATTTCGAATTGGCATGGAATGCGCTAAAGGCCCGCTTCGAAAACAAGCGAATTCTGGTCGACAAGCAGATAAAAACTCTCTTGAACCTCCCTCAAGTGAGTTACGAAAATAGCGAAGCAATTCAGAAATTGCAAACCACGATCAATAATTCTCTGTCCGTCTTATCCTCTCAAGGCGTCTCGACAGAGAATTGGGACCCGATCCTGGTACATATCTGCTGTTCAAAACTGCCTGAAGATTCCTTGGCTCTCTGGGAACAATCCCTAAGTTCCCGCAAGGATCTCCCAACATGGCAGCAAATGGACGAATTCCTGACTCTAAGGTACGAAGTCGTGGAGAGGCTCAACAGCGTCAAGCCAAATAAATCAGGATTTCCACAAAACAGATCCCAGAACAAAACCCAAAACTTTTTTGCAGAAAGCAATCGGACATTCTCTTGTCCAATCTGCGAAGCCGCACATTCGCTTAAATCCTGTGAGCGGTTTAAAAAGTTAGTTGTTCGTGATAGAGTGAGGCTTGTTCGAGAACACAATCTCTGTGAGAACTGCCTGGCCTTTACTCACCATAAACGGGACTGCAAGAGCAAACACTCCTGTTTGCAATGTCAGCGAAGGCATCACACGATGCTTCACATACCAGCAGACAATATTCCCAGTAGGAACACCAAGGTTTTGGCGCAAACCTCCACGCTTCAGCCGCACAATAAGAAAAAGAGCACGCAGCAGACGATAACCCCCTCAAGAAACTCGAGAAGCCGGAGATCTCAGGACCGATCATCCGAAGATGAGCAACCCTGCTCATCATGCTCCAAATCTTCTTCAAAGGTGCAAGCATTGTTCACCTCAAATGAAGAAAGAACTCTTTTGCCCACAGCTCTTGTCTCTATAGAGCATCTTGGAGAACTTCACAAGGTTCGAGCACTCATCGACCAAGGTTCTCAACGAACATTCATCTCTACCAAGGTACAAAATCGGCTGAGGCTTCCTTCGCAAGCAACTCACATCGAAATTTCTGGAATGGGTGGCAAAACCATCCAAAACTCTAACCAGACTTGTACCGTTACGTTAGTCGCCCCAAAGGCTAATAAAAAGTTACAGACACGGGCAATTGTACTCTCACAATTGACCAAATTTCTACCCACATTTAAAATTTCTAAGCTCGATTGGCAGCAATTCGAAATGTTAGATTTGGCTGACCCGAATTGCTTCGTGCAGGCGCAAATTGACATGGTCATAGGTAGTGATTTGATTCCTCAAATCCTCCTAACCGGAATCCGCCATAATATCTATGGAAGCCTTCTCGCACAGAATACGATATTTGGCTGGATAATTAGTGGCCCTATCTCTCAAAAAGTGTCAACATTCTCGACACAGGTAGAGGAAGTTTCCAATGAACTTCTTAGTTCTCAACTAAGGAAGTTTTGGGAACAGGAAGAAGTCAATCAGCCAGCTCAAGTATCGGAAGAAGATATAGCCTGTGAAGACTACTATCAGAGGACCACATCTCGTAGGTCAGATGGAAGATATGTGGTCAGGCTTCCATTTAAATCCAGTTTTCCCGCTCTTACGGCTCTTGGTCACTCCCGAACCATAGCCTATAATCAATTTCGCAGTATGGAGAAAAAATTTTCAAAGAAAAGCGATCTCAAAGCTATTTACGATGAGGTTCTCGAAGAATACCTCACGCTGGATCATATGATCAATGATGACGTTGGACATGTTCGCATGGCTCCCGTGATACATACACATGCAAGTCTTTGTAGCTTGCTAAGAGTGTTGATTACTGTCTGCTGCTTCGTGCACTTTTCCCAGACTAATGCCCCGTAGGTTATCATTGGCCTGACAATTGCTGTGTATATCCATCGCAGAATTTTTGGGGTACAACCCCAGCTTTTACCCGCAATAGTTCTACACGTCATTAAAGTTTTGATAGCTTTCTGTCTTATCTCCTCAATGTGGGTTTTCCACAATAATTTCTGGTCCAAGTGGGTACCCAAGAATTTCACTACTTTCTGGAGTTCTATCTCTACACCGTCTAAACGGATAGATTTAAGATTCGTAAGTTTATACTTCCGTGTGAATGGTACAATCGTTGTTTTTGCTGGATTGATGTTCAGCCCAACCGTGGCGCACCAGCCCTTCGTTAGTTTGAGTCCTAGCTGTATTCTGTCACATAGAGTGTCCTCAAATTTACCTCTACAGATGATGACTATGTCATCCGCATAGCCTTGAAATGACAAACTACTGGTTTCCAATTTTTCCAATAGCTCGTCTACTACTATACTCCACATAAGTGGTAATAGCACACCTCCTTGTGGGCAACTCTTTGTGGTGTTTGCAATTATACTTCCTGTACCACTTGGTATTTCAACCTTCCTGGTAAGAAGCATATTACTCATCCAAGAAGCTAGAGTATTACTAACTCCTCTTCTTGTAAGAGCTCTTCTGATAGCATCATGTGAAGTATTGTCGAAGGCACCTTCTATGTCTAGAAAGGAGCATATCGCAGTTTCCTTCTTTTCTAGACTGTCCTGCAGTAAGCTCGTCAGTTGATGTAGAGCCGTTTCGGTGGAGTGCCCTGCTCTATAAGCATGCTGACAAGAGTGTAGCGGATTTCTCACTAAAACTGTGGTCCGGATGTAGTTATCCACAACTTTTTTCAAAGTTTTTAGAACAAAGGATGTTAGGCATATTGGCCTAAAAGATTTAGGGTGAAGCGGGTCCTTCTTACCCACCTTCGGCAAAAATACCACCTTTGCCCTTCTCCATATCCTAGGTATGTAACCTAGCGCTATACTGCTTCTAGCTATTCTCGTCAATGGACTTAACAGCTGCTCTATACCTTTCTAAAGTAGGGCAGGAAAAATTCCGCCTACTCCAGGTGATTTCAATGGTTTAAAGGTGTTAATTGCCCATCTGATTCGAGGTTCGGTGCAAATTTCACTTGCCAAGATCCATTCATTCCTGCTTATTCTTCCCAAGGTTTCAGCATCGTCTGTCCGTGCTACCACGAGTGTGGAAGATCCTGGGAAGTGTGTGGCAAGAAGTAGTTTTACTCTTTCTTCTTCGTTTTCCGTGAAGGAACCATCTCCTTTTTTAAGGTTGGTGGATGATATACTACTGCCTTTGGCTAACACTTTGTATAGTTTTGACACCTCAGTGGCGTGCTCAATGCTTTCGCAGAAGTTTCTGAAACTTTTGAGTTTTGTTTCCCTAATCTCTTTATTATAGAGTGTTAGAGTTCTTCTGTATTCTGTCCAATCCCCGGTAATTTTTGATTTATTTGATAACCTTCGAACCTCCGTTCTTAGTTTCATTAGATCATTGTTTCACCAAGGTACATCCTTGGTTGAGCTCACCTTGCTTATTGGACAACTGTCCTCATATGAGTTGATAATTATCTTATTGAAATTTTCTACCGTAGTTTCTGGTTGTATTTTATTTCTGATGCAATCGCCTAATGATAGTTGTCTTAGGTTTGCATTCAGCTTATTTAAGTATTTTTCCCAGTTTGTTTTTCTCGGATTCCTTACAATTATTTGCGTTAATTTCTCCCCCTCTATGTCAAATCTCAGTATGCTGTGGTCAGACATTGATGGTTCGTTAGATACTACCCAATTCCTAACAAGACTAAAGCCCCAGGTGTTTCCTAAGGTTAAATTCAGAACTTCTTTTCTTACGCTAGTTACGAAAGTTGGTGTATCTCCCACATTTAAAATTTCTAATTTATTACTAATGATAAATTCAAGAAGGTACTCACCACGCTTGTTGGTATCCGTGCTCCCCCATGCCTCGTTATGAGCATTGGCATCACATCCAAGTATTAGAGGTTGCTTGCTGTGGTCAGACATTGATGGTTCGTTAGATACTACCCAATTCCTAACAAGACTAAAGCCCCAGGTGTTTCCTAAGGTTAAATTCAGAACTTCTTTTCTTACGCTAGTTACGAAAGTTGGTGTATCTCCCACATTTAAAATTTCTAATTTATTACTAATGATAAATTCAAGAAGGTACTCACCACGCTTGTTGGTATCCGTGCTCCCCCATGCCTCGTTATGCGCATTGGCATCACATCCAAGTATTAGAGGTTGCTTCTTCCTTTCGCTGTACTCAACGAGTTTGTAGATCAGCTCATGTGGGGCCCAAGCATCTTCCCCCGGTAGGTACCCCGATGCGAATATTACTTCACGTGTACCCCCGTTGATGTTGACCGGGATTTGCACCGCTACAAGATCTCTAGAAAGGAACTCTGGAAGACACAAGTATTTCATATTTTTTGTTAGTACTATGCAAGTTCTTGGGTTTACACACCTAATATCCCATATTACCTGCGTATTGGATGCAGCCAAACCTCTGATTTGGCCCCTGAATACCCAAGGTTCCTGGGCCAGCACTATGCTCAGGTTGGACCTGAGTGTTGCTCTAGCGATGACTGCCGAAGCGGCTCTCGCATGGTGGAGATTGATTTGAGCAACTCTAATGCTGGCCATCTCCTTGTTACTGGTGTGCAGCTCTTTTCTTCGCATCGTTCTCCGCCAGTGCATCACCGATGTCTGCCAGGAGTACTCTGTCGGAATCTACTTCGGTCAGTCTTAGCGCTGTTAGGTTTATAGCGTTGATGTCTTCGCTTTCGACAGCAAGAACGCTGACTTCGGCTGCAGGCAACTCGCTCCTAACCACTTCACTTGCCACTTCTTTTAGGATCTCCTCAGCTTCGGCTGAGTTTTGCTCAGTTGTGGCCTCTGCGTCTGGAGGATTTCCTAGTGCACGTACCTTGTGGAGATGAACTGGGATCTTCCCAAATCTGTAGGCCACCCTGCAGTCTTTGACTTTAATCGCTTCAAGCGATCGGTCATCGATACCGATCGTTAACAGCTTCCCGTTCTTCTCGTCTTTGCTGCTAAAGATTCTCCAGAGATCGGTGCTCAGCGCTTTGTTCTGAGTTACCATCAAATCAAGGAGTTTCTTGTCGTCGGTACCCGGTGCTCGAGGAAGGTATACCGTCATCAGATGTACACCAGGGATAGCATCTCCAGTGCACGTCGTCAGCTCGGTCCCCTTCCACCCAGATAGGCTTGGTATCGTTACTTTCACCCATTCAGCAGCAGCTACGGTGGAACAATCAACCAAGATGAAGCCTGGTCGAAAGTGGATGCCATCAAATTCAAGTTCGGTTTCAGAACCCTTGAACATCTCCTCTATCAGAAGATTTTCGAGTTGCCCCTGCTCCTCGCGCGAAAGGATGACCTCCGGGTAAGATTTCGGGATAATAGATAGTCTAACGCATTTGGTGACATTGGCGTAGCTGACACCCGCTTTCCTGGTGGTCGCCTCTGGTCTCGGAGCAGGTCGTGGCAGATTTCTTTTCACAACCCCCGGTGCAGTGTCAAAAGCCCTGTTTCTCTTGGCAGCATTGCCATCAGTTGGGCTGATTTCTGTGGCGCCCCTCTTCCTTGTAACAGATATGCTCTTAGTGCAACTGAGCACTTTCTGTTTGGCTTCGTCGGGCGTTAAGCCCTCATTGAGATAGCGCAGATACCATTTGGTACCTGACCCACTCAGACCGATTGCCTTTCTTGCAGCGCCAAAAGCAAGAAGATGCCTATTCTGTCCAGTACTTATAGAGGGCTGTGTAGTTGCGGCCTTGGATGTCGAAGCACCCTCAGCAGCCACAGTTCCTCTACTTTCCTTCCGTTTCTCAGGTCCAGTTACCGTCCGTGGCGTAGGTTCAGAGTTCCTGTCTCTGCTGCATTTGCCCTCCGTCTGTTCTCTCCGTTTGGGAGTTAGAACTTGTCGTTCAGTGTTGAGAACATTACGTTCCACCTGATCCGCCAGTTGAGAAGCAGTCTGTGAACCTGCTAGTATATTAACTTTTTTTTAAATTTGGTGTGTCCATATTTAATCCCACGAGTGTGGGGGAAAGGAAGGTCCGTCGTGTCATAGCCCCCAATAACACGATAAGCCCACGGTTACTTACTGAGGCGGGCAGGTATCAGTGAGGTGAAACGCTAAAATACAGTATGTTAACCCCTAACTGCAAACATCAATCCGATGGACACGTGCTATCCCGGCTTAGGGGATCACCCTTTTCGTCTGTTCCCTTCTTTTCCATTGGGGTTGGGTACCCAATCTCCAATCAGGGTTAACAGTGCCACCCCGTTTAGGTGAGAGGGAGATTCAGGATGAAAGGTGTGAGGCTTCATTTCTAATCTAATCGTAGATCCGC